>JAIPRL010001926.1:0-70068 GCA_025469235.1 Pemphigus obesinymphae
TATGTTGTTAGCACTTTTACGATCGTAGCGAGACTGACTTGGGCGGGGTAAAAATGCCGAGCAGTCGATGCAACGACGAAACCTCGCAAGTTCGGAGATAATTTTTATATATATATTAAAATTAATAATTACGTATATATATTAATGCAGGTATACGCAACACAATACAATAAATAGCTATTAGAGCCGTTTTTTATACTTTTGCTTATACAATAATAATACAGCCGTCGAACAAAACTAAACGACTCGACTAAAAAAGAAAAAAAGGGCATTTACACGACGAACGATATACAAAGACTGACTATTTTTACGATAATATAATATTCACAATAACAGATAAACATTGATAAACTTAATTAACTAGGGTGCGTGTGTGTGGGACTGGTCGGCTTTAATTGGGTCGTCGTTTTGGCGCATTAGACAACCGGTCTTCTGCTTCAACACATATACTTTTAGAAATTCTATCCTTACATCAAATAATTTTATCCTGTAAAGCTTGTGCTATACTAGCTACTAACTATGTCTGCTTTACTTTGGCCATATTTTGTTATTTTACTTCCAAAATACTTAAGTATTGTACTTATTCTATGTATGCGTCAACATGGGCCCGCAACACCAACGAAAAATCCACCTGAAATCGTAAAACTATAGGACTTTGAAAAATCGGATTTAAAATTTTGAATTCAACAATTTGTCTTCTAGGGATCAATCGAAGTGTTTATTTTTTTATTTTATTTTAGCCGTGTAATTTTTCATTAAAAATCGCAATTTTTAAACATTGATTACATTTTCATCAGTAATATTAAAGAAAAATGCCTCGACCGATCCCTAGAAGACAGGCTGACACATTCAAATCTGTTTACAGATTGTAAATCCAACTTTCCAAAGTTCTACAAATTTGGTTATGCTTATTGGTCTTTTAGGCAGAAATTTTGTGATTACACAACAATGAAAAATGATACGAGTACAGGGCTATTTTTAGATTAATTTTAAAATGTACTTAAATATTTCTAAATTGTTAGATTTTTATTTTTCATAATAATATTTCTTAAAAATTGCCTATACAGAACCCCTTAAAATGGCAATAGTTGTTTTGCACTACGTCATAATTTTTGTTTTTTTTTTTTTTTTTTAATACATTCCATATCTGTTGCATAGTATTTCATTTAATTTAACTAGAATATTTTGCAGGTCATACTCCGTTACTGTACATAAGGCAATGTTATCAGCAAATCTAAGTGCGTTAATTCTTTCTCCGTCTATTCTAACTCCTTGTTTTACTTCTAATCTTAGTTCTTTTATAACTTCCTTGATGTACTTACAGATTAAATAACATTGGAGGTAGAATACAACCCTGTCGTGCACTCTTTTTATAGAATACTTACAGAACGAACGCATTCATTCAGCTGGAAAATAATAAAAAAATGTACCTATCCTAACCAAAAAAATTTAAAAAAATAAATTATGGACTAGGCCTACAGTGGAAACCGTGTAAAAAGCACATCATAGATTCTACCTCAATGACGGTGGGGGAATGAATGCATTTGTATTGTATTATTTTTTTTTAAAAAAATAGATATTTGGCAAACTATATACCACGAAACGATTACATTTACACCAAAAATGCATACTTCTTGTTTTTTTTTTTTTTTTATTATTGTATGGACATTAAAAATCGAGATATTTACGAAAAGGTTTTTGTGACCTTTGACTTCAAATAACCTTTGAAGTCAGTCTACAATCTACATAATATGTAGATATCATATATGATATCGATGGAAACTTTTTACGTGTTTACATTTTTACCACAAAACCGAAAAAAGTCGAAACCCGACAATTACATTTTCTTATCATAGGTATAGGAGTGTATATATAATTTATAATAAATAATATTTAATAATAATATATATAACCTATTTTATTTTGGCGATTATTTAATTGCTTCATAATGACTAATAATATTGAATATGTTAAGGGAAAAATAATATTGATTCTTTAGTTCCAATATTTTAGTTTATAGGATACGATTATTTAATTGAAATAATATTTGGAAATTTTACATCAGTTTTCTATTTTCTGTTTTTTTTTTATTTCAAAATTAAAACACTCTTGACAAGTACCTAATTGGAAATATAATATAAAAAATTTAGGGATACAAATACTATTAGACCTTTTTCACCCTAATCTTTGGGACGCAACTTGTAATATTTTTACTGAAAATTTTTTTAGCATAAAAATTTAAAAAATCGAAAAGTATAATATTAAGTTTTATTAAGAAATCAAAAATACCTAATTGATTAGTACACACCTACTATGTAGAAAAATAATAATAATAGAGTGGATAAAATCAAACGTTGACTATGAAAAAATTTAATGTATTTTTGCATGAGGTATTTTATGGTACATGTAAAAAAAGAATAATCGATAGAATATTAGTAGGTACTAGCTAAATAAACATTTTGGAAAAAAATGTCAATCTTTTGGCAAAATCATTTGCAATTTTCATTTGATTTTATGTTTAAATTTTAAAAATTAGATTTTAGATTCTGACCATAGCGAGGAATGTATTGGTTTTATGATGATGCTTATTTTTATGTATGAATACACTTTCGGATAAGAGTAAAAGTTGTTACTTTATAAAGGTTTTTATTTTCTCAGTAGTTTCTTTAAACTAACAGCCTTTTAAAACCCGGAAAGTATCGAAACCGTTTTCAAACCAGGAAGCGCAAAACTTAAATATCTATTTCAACCTGTTTTGATTCTCTGGTATCCAGTATCGCAAGCTCAACAATTTTTGGGGCTTACTGAGTTTTTCCCTTAAATTTACATCATATATTATGTCTAGGGAACGAATTTATATGTAAAATGCATATATTTATTAGAATAAGCTATTTGAAATCTGATAAGAAATGTGCACGATTTATATCATTTTTATAAAAAATAACACCAATTTTATTTTGCATATTTTTAACTTTTCAAGTTTTTTTTGCATATATAATGCATATTTGTAATTTTTTATTGCATATTTTTGTTTTTAACTTTTTCTCGTATTCTTATTTATAGTTATAAACATTTATAATAAGGTAACAAGGAAATAAGGAAAATATGAAATTTATGTCAAATAAATAACACTTTAAGTTAAATGTTAATTTTTTTTTTTTTTTTGTAGACTGAGAATGTGATTGGTGAAGACAACGAAAATAATTAATAATTTTGTTTATTTTAATAAATTTTTTCAATTATATTAAGTTTTAAATGCATATTTAAAGGACCATACAACTAAAAATTGTAAAAAAAATTTATTACATAAATAAATAGTACATGAGGTAAGATAAATTATTGTTGTAGGACAATTATTTCCTTGTGTAAAGATAAGTCGCGATTTACGCGTGACGTCATAAAATCACAGGACGCGGCGGCAGCCTATGCTTTTATACAGGAATCACCGACGCTTAAGTTATTTGTTTATATTTTCTGTTCTATTAGATGAAAATAAAAAAGCAAGACAATTTTCGTAAGTCTGTGTGTTTTGCTAAATTTTTATGTAAGTTTTGTCGTTTTAAAATAAATATAAAATATATAAAATATTAAAAATACGGCATATGGCCGGTTTTGAGATTGTAAGACATTTCAAGAAACATAAAAATATGTTTAAATACATTTTAAAAGTAATTTTAAAATGGTCCTTTATCAGTACCACTTTTTATTAATATGTAATCACCATATTAATTTAAATATAACATATTTACGTAAAAAAAAAAAGAAAAAATATACTGTATTTTTAATATTCTATGTAAGCATTCAAATTGAATATTAATTTTAAGTGATAAAATGTACATCAACATTTAGCAAAGCAATCGAACTTATGAAAATTATATTTCTTTAAATTTTTATATTACACAGCTCTTTTGATTAAAAAATTATTGTTGCTGTTTAGGAAATGTAAAAATATAAAACAATTTTTTTTCACAATTTTTATGTTTATTGTTAATAAACATAAATATAAACATAAATTATAAAAAAATGTGAACATGAAAAACTTAGCGATGAACAGATAAAAAATAAACTTTGGATACATCCAAAAAGTGAGTCCTATGATTCCTTAAAAAAAATTATAACTGCCAAAGACTTTATTAAAGACCTCAGACAAGCGAAAAACTTTGTGCACACAGGTAGATTAGAGTCGTATCACAATTAGACTTAAATATATGCCCAAACGAATCCATTTAAAGTACAATGGTATGTTTTTACAATCTATATTAGCTATAATTGATCACAACAATAATACCAATAAAACTGTTATGGGAGAAAGAGTTGTATTTTCTAAGCCACTCAGTAGATTTACTATAAAAAATACCTACAGAAAAACTCAAAATAATTGGAGGAATGACGTGATATTAAAAATTATTGAGATAGCTGAAAAGGAAGATAAATCACAGTCGTTTGATATACAAGACAAACACATTCCAAAAAACATCTACTGTACACCACGTCCCACATACGAAGAGTTAAAATCACAAAAATATTCAAGATTTCTTTAATTAACTATAAACTAATTTTTTCTATTCATTTTACATTAATTTTATAATTATACATATACATAAAATATGCACATAGTATTTATTTATTTAATTAGATGTATTTATAAGTGGGTATCCAAAACCAGCCGTATGCCATATTTTTAATAGTTTATATATTTTATATTTATTTTTTAGGTATTATATTTATTTTAAAACGACAAAATGTACATCAAAATTTAGCAAAACACACAGACTTACGAAAATTGGCTTACTTTTTTATTTTCATGTAATAGAACAGAAAATATAAACAAATAACTTAAGCCGCGTCGGTGATTCCTGTATAAAAGCATAGGCCACCGCCGCGTCGTGTGATTTTATAACGTCACGCGTCATTATTATTCGAGCTCTAGTGCCTTAACGAATCGACTTAGACAAATTTGAGTACTACCATTAGTTTTATAAATTATTTATCTATCAATTAAGCCTAAGTCATTTTTTTTGTTTTATGGTCCTTTATGTGCAAATTTTGTGGGTTTTTAGTGCATATGTCGTAGGCATATAGTCAAATCAGACATTTTACCAAATGCCTAGACAAATAGTCAAAGAATTTAGTTTTTATGCGATTTTGCTATCCGCCTAGACATTTAGTTAAATGCCTAAACGTTTAACTAAATGCCTATTACAAGTCAGGTAAGTAATAAAAATGATACGTTTTTAAATTGTTTTAAAAAACAAATTACATATTTTTATTAATTATTTATTGCTATTCTATATAAAAATTGTGTATAATTTATTAATATGTAAAATACTTTAGATACATGAAATATTTTTAATTTCGTGTCCTATTGATTTTAAACTTAAATTATTAATAAATATAGATAGTTACTAATAAGGTATGGTAGTACGAGTATAAAAATGAACAAAAGTTATATTATTTAATTACAAATTTTTGTTAGTTTTTAGTTACTATTTATTGTTACATGTTATGGTTTGATGGCATTTGCTGGAAATTTAACATTCTTTTTAAAACACAAACATCGGCCGGTTTGACATTGCCGCTTTCCTGCTTGACAGTGACATTTAACCATGTACTATTTTACACTGAGACCACAATTCTGCTAATTTTTCAATTATTTTCAATGTAAATTCTCTTCCATTATCGGATTGAAGTATTTAAGGTGCTCCTATTGTTCCAAAAAAATGTTTAATAGTTCATGTGCAATTATTTCATTATTACGATTTCATTTAGAGTTTTGTCGTAGTCTTTCTGAGTCCACGGTTTTTTTTTATCTTGGTTTTCATAAATTGATTTCAATTTTTCATAAAATGATTTTTTGTGTGACATTGTATTATATTTTAAAATTTAAATAAAAACAATTCAAATTAAAAATATATTCAATAAATATTGAAAAGGCCAGCCACGATTTTACAATTACGTACACAATACACATGTATACACGCACTAAACTAAATTATTGTACAATATAATCATGTTCTGTATCTTTTTCCTTAACGTCATATGGTCGTCGTTATTGATAAGATTGTCATTTGTCCCGTTTTTAATATAGATAAAGTAGGTACTCAACAATCAACTTTTCAAAGGTAAAAACCTATGGAAGTTATATTTTTATACACTTTATAAACACGAAATAAAATAAAATAGGATGTATACTATAAGATTAACAAGAAAATGTAGTTTGACATACAGTATAGTTATATAGCGTATCGAACCATAACATGTAGCTATAAATAGTAACTAAAAACTAACAAAAATTTGTAATTAAATAATATAACTTTTGTTCATTTTTATACTCGTACTACCATACCTTATTAGTAACTATCTATATTTATTAATAATTTAAGTTTAAAATCAATAGGACACGAAATTAAAAATATTTCATGTATCTAAAGTATTTTACATATTAATAAATTATACACAATTTTTATATAGAATAGCAATAAAT
Source organism: Pemphigus obesinymphae (assembly GCA_025469235.1). Taxonomy (NCBI): domain Eukaryota; kingdom Metazoa; phylum Arthropoda; class Insecta; order Hemiptera; family Aphididae; genus Pemphigus; species Pemphigus obesinymphae. The sequence continues at coordinate 6,485 of JAIPRL010001926.1, forward strand.
AATTAATAAAAATATGTAATTTGTTTTTTAAAACAATTTAAAAACGTATCATTTTTATTATTTACCTGACTTGTAATAGGCATTTAGTCAAACGTTTAGGCATTTAACTAAATGTCTAGGCGGATAGCAAAATCGCATAAAAACTAAATTCTTTGCCTAGGCATTTGGTCAAATGCCTGATTTGACTATATGCCTACGACACATATAAATCCATTCCCTAATTATGTCTTTATGAGTTTTCAATTTTTTAAAATAGGAGCTTGAGATAATTAAGGGGGCAAACCCTCCTAGCCCCTCATAAATGCGCCACGGCCAGTATATCCTATCTAGATAACTGACGAACGAAGTGCTTCCACTATCATCACTTGGCGGTTTTTTTAAATTCACTCTCCCACCTCCTAATAAAGTAGTTAAATGAAGTCTCTGTCGGGTTCCGGCAAACCGAAAAGGCATTCGTTTCGACGGCAATAACATTATAATATGACGTGTACCTATTTGTGTACATGCACCGCGAAGTAACGTCGTTTTATTATTATAGCGAACAGAAGGCGGCCGTGGCGTTAAAACTGGAAATGTGAACAGATGCGTCCGATCTCGACTATCGCGCCGTGTTCCGCGTGGGGTTGCGTTGCGTGCTGGCGGCGCGGCAGTATACGTGCGTTACGCACAAACGCGCGTTGTTTACGCGTGTACAGAGACCCGCCGAGTACCCGAGTACCTACTGCACAGTGTAATGGGCACATAGCGCAGTGCGCGTCGCTGCGCTGCACGTGCGGTATATATAGTGACGACGGGCTTATAATCGCGTATTATTATAATCACGAAAAACGCGTTTCTATAATATTTTTTTTTGTTTTACGTTACAACATAACATATTATCATTATTATAGAACAACGCGTTGTATTATTGTCATAGCTGACGTTATATTGAAATTTACGATCTACGGCGGCGTCGTATATATATATACGATCGACCACTTGCTGGGATCGCGTTGCACGTGTTTTCGACGCTGGCACGCGTCACTGCGGCGCGCAGTCCACAAGTCGTCGGGTATTATTTTTAAACGCTGACCGGCCGCTCGCCCGCCCGCCCGGACGGAAGCGCGTATAAATACCAAAAGACGGCGGCATCGAGTCGCCACTGGTGTACGCGCTGGCGGGCAAGCGCGCGCGCGTGTGTGTGTTTGTGCGCTCTTGTGCGTGTGTGTATGTGAACTGCAGACACGGTCGTCGTTGTCGTGTGGGTCCACTGCGAAACGCGCACGGGACAACGATACGACGGACCCGGCGAGGATCACGCGCAGACACGCCGTATCAACAATAATACGTTCAACGACACTCGAACCCGTCAACAGTCGACAATGCTGGCAACAGTCGTCGTCGTTTGCAAGTGACCATCCGTCTCCGTCAGAGTGATGACGACCGCGTGCCTTTCTTCCGGACAGTCCTTCAAGTAAGACCGGTAAGACCAAAGATATTATTGTATAGGTATATATAATAACGCACGTACCTATATAATATATCAGTCGCGGCTTAGGGAGGGGGGAAGGAAGGGCCGGGGCGAAGAAATGTTTATGAGGGGCATGTGTCCAACGGGAATAATAAATCTTTGAAATATAAATATGCAAAAAAAAAAAGGTCATCAACTTTTTAAATACTTCCTAACTGTAAATAATCAAAAAAAAGTCATTAATTTGGTATAATTTTGCCGACTAAACAATATAATTATAGTTTTGCCCTTTTTTCATTTCGCATCTTTTTCATTTCAAACTTCATTTCACCAACTGCTTGAGGGGGGTGGGTGACACCCCCATACACACCCCAAATTTCCAAAAAAAAAAAGAAGAGTCCCTGTGTAGCGGATGAAAATTCGTCCGTCACACACAGGCCGGTATTATACAGCGTTACATATTTTGATAAAAAAGATATATTGTACCTACGCCCAATAGTTTTTAACTTTAATTTTATTATTATTTTCAAGTAAACAAAAAAAAAAAATAAAGTTATCAACATTTTTTTGCCCCCTCCCCCCAGAAAAAAAATAAATGCTATTGTTATTGTTGCCATTGTTATATAATATATACATTATTCGACTACCTGTTACTTGTGAATTGCTGCGGTTAGGAAATAATCAATCAGATATACATATATACATAATATATTCAGAGGTAGAACTAAAATTTTTAACACCTGAGAAAAAATGGTAAAATTACACCTTATCGTATAAATTCTATATCTTATGTAGATAATTCTATATATAAACTGTAAACATATGTATATACCTGTATTAGCTATTTGTCAATTACAGATTCCAATGCGAAACGAGGAATCTCTGTTTGTATTTTGGGTGTAGATGGAGTCGAGTAACGACCATCCTTTAAGGTAGGTGTGGGGGATGTCTGACCTCCTCAATCAGGAAATAAGTCGGAAAAATTAAATCCAGTCTGCATATTACAGAATAAGTGTATAACTTTTTTTTTTTTTATTACCTATTTATTTTTCGGAAAAGTAAATTGTCGGTAAATATAAATGTTTGTCCGCAAATTTTTTGGGGTATTTCCTCTTGAATATTTCTTCTGGTCTGCCCTAGGTCGAGTTTAGGAGTTTTGTGATAAAGAGTATTTTTAATAAAAATTCTTAATGGCATTTTAGAATAATCATTCGATTTTCCTTGCAGTTTTTTAAGCATAAAGAAAAATTATCGAAAAATAATAATGCCAGACTTTAAATGTGCACTAAATATTTACTATATAGCTGCTCTGCAATATTTCCAATAATAACTTACAAAAATACATTAAAATAGCCTCTATATGTAGATAGAGAAGAGTAGAATCAAAGTAATTTAACCAATCTTAGGATTGTAAAAAAACCCATATATAAACGTAATGAAATTATCAAAACTTTTTGAACAATTTTTGGTAATTTATAAGAAAAATTGAAGAAAAGAAGAAAATAGACATCGTTTTTATGCATAAAGTTGTCTGATAAAAAATGTATTTTAGTTAGTACATATTAAAGAAATACCTATACATTTTCAGTGTATTCAGTAGTTTCTAAAATCTAAAGAAATATTACTGGAAATAATAGAAAATGATTATTAATTGAAAAATAATACTATAGATGCTGAACTTTGGTCAGAATTGTTTTTAAACTATATATTCTAAAAATAATATAAAAATTTAAAAATTAATTTACAAACTATATTAGGGGGCATTGCCCTTACATGTTTTAACATAAGGGAAATAGCTACCCCTTTATCCCCCCAGTTTATACCCATTATTACTAGACATTACACTATCAGCTAATAGAACTATTGAATAGTTATTATAATCTTTATTGTATATTCTTGGATTTCGTAACAAGATGTTGGTTACGAGTTGTCTGTAATATAGGTAGGTACACTTTTTTAGATTTTGAGCGGAGCAAAAAATAATGATTTTACATTGGTTTATTTTTATTTTTTTTTACTTTTTGTATCGAAGAAGTAGAGTAGATAGTTTTGGGAAAAAGCATTTTTAACAGAAAATTTGTTCTAGTAGGTGGTACTTTGAAGAGATCATTTTTCGATTTTCCTACTTTTTTATAAACGCTTAAGAAGAAACTATTGAAAAACAGTAAAACATTTTTATATTTTTATAAAGTATGTATTTTTCTATTATAGTTAGTGAGTGATAATTTTGTAAGTATATTACATATACTGGTATACATAAAGGTAACTTTAACTTATAAGTTATAAAACATATATACATATTACATATACACATACATGTGCATGATGACCCGTATTTGTAAGTCGACATAAATTTAATGAACATAAAATTAATTTTTTTATTACATTTTTTCTAGCACAATTTAAATATTAGTTGGCAAATTTTGTTGACATTCTTTTACCTCCCCCCCTCCATATGAATATTTCTTAGAGCTGGTTCATGATTACTGCACTAAGCTTCGCTTAGAATCGTTTCCAATACCTAATACTCAGTAGTTAAAGTGAGGAGGGATAGCGTCCTCCTTTGCTTAGCTTAAATTTGGCGTCCCCTTTAATTTAAATTCTGGGGGACGGTTCAAATATCAAATATTTTTTTAATCATAAAAATTACATGTAAATACAATAAAAGTAAAAAAAAATATTTGGTGTATAGGTAACGCAAAAATGGTTTTGAATGATGAACCACAGTTTTATAATATGACCGTACTGACGAAAATAGGTCTATTTTAATGTAGTTTGAATTTTTAATTTTTATTATTCATATAATTTTATTAGTTTCATGATATTATTAAGTATATTTTAAAATGATACATTATATTTTATCTATATATACCAAAAATTAGGTGTTAATGGTTATTTATTAAGGACAACTTATTTTTAGAGGGTTTTGTATAGGCAATTTTTATGAAATTTAAAAAGAAATTGAAATCCATCAGTTTAAAAATATTTGAATATAATTTTAGAGTACTTTAAAAATAGTCTTGTATCAACATCATTTTTAATTGTCGTGTAATCACGACATTTGTTAAAAAAATATGTTTACGCATTTTTCATACTTATCAACTTGAGAATTTATAAAAGTTTAATACAAGTTTAATAAATGGTATTTATAAAAAAACTATTTCGGTAAAAACAATATTATGTGTAATAGTTACGTATTATTTTTAATGACAATTTGATTTTTTTACTGTTCTTATTTAAGAGATTCTTAGTGTCCAAAAAATTTCAAAGCAAAATTGAATTAAGTTTAACGGTTCAAGGGACGCTTTTTTTTGCATTAGCTTTATTCCCCCTGCAATTATTTTCCACTTTAACCACTGCCTATACTGACCGGATTTTTAAGAATTTAATATTTCAATATTTTATAATTTAAATAACTATGCTTACATTTTTACACTATTTACAGCCGATATCATACAAAATATATAGAAACCTACTACTATTACCAATAACCACGTGAAAACGCGTCTTCTTCGATGGTAAAACAATAAAGGTTATATTTTGTTATTCTATGTATAAATTATACATATATATCGATACATTATAGATTTTAAAATATATTATAAAAATAAAGTCACTTACCTATAAGTTATTATAATTTATAGTCACTACCCCAGACACGAATCCAAGGAGTGGAAAGAGGGTTTACGCAGCAATACATATAACATATCGTATTTTTATTTTGTAAACAATATAATAAGCAGTCGATCTACATGATGACGGATTTCATTTCTGAACGATTTTTGGAATATTCGGAATGTCTCTGTGATATTTTTGGTATTTTTGAAGGAAAAGGAGCAATTTATAGTGGTTTGAAAAATCGATTCGGTCGATAATACTATTATATATGTAATATGATAATATACCTATATTTTTAATATGTATGTACTAGTAAAATGTTCAATATTATTATTCATAACTATATAGGAGGTATATACTAGACCGGAGGATATTAATGACTATGAGATAAATCGATACAGTGAATGCAGTATAGTTCCAGTACAATTGTCGCGTTGAAGGTTATGGTATAGATCCTTCATCGGTCGTTGTTTCTGCCAGCTGTTTATCTATTACTATGGTTTACGTTTAATTAACAATAAACATTCATAGGTATAAAACAAGTATTATATCATTTATAGGACACTAGGATACCCACTACCCAGTGAAGAATATATTATGTTCGGATCAGGGCCGGCTCAAAGTATAGTCGAGCTAGGCACCAGTCTAGAGCGACACTTTCGCATTTTCATAAGAATAATAGTGATCCTTATTAATTAATGCTAATTAAAATTGATGCCCTTTTTTTTTTTGCTTATTTAATTAGTTATTTGAAGGTTTGTTGACTTTTTTATTTTAAGAGCGGCAAAATTTGGTTTTGCCTAGAAACATATTTTGGGTAAGCCGATCGACTCTGGTTCAGATATTTGTATAGTAATTTATACTAACGTTTATAGTCGGATCAATTTTTACCGCATCATGTGATCGACTGATTTTTATTCAATACCAATTACTGAATTACTAATATAATATTATATTATAATTATAGGTTTATATGTTTGTACTGTAGAATAAATAGTGGAATATTGAAGTTATCATGGTTTTTTTTTTTTATTTATTAGAGAAGTACAACTGCAATGCGTAATTTACAAACGCACAGTGCAGATGGTAATGTTTTAAAAATGTGTTCGGTTTCTTTAAATAATAATAATCATCGCATTTATTTAGTAATTTATTGCAGAGAAAATGTACAAAGTGAATACCTTATTGAGAGTCATTATAACAGAAATTTCTTAATAAACTATCTGTCTGTACCTATTACCTAATATATATTTGGAGTAGTTACCTACTACCTATGACTACTAATCGTTTTTCATCGTTAAAAAAGTTAAAATAATTGTTTTAGGTACACAATTTGAAAAAGAATTTCAATGATCAAGAAATTATTATAACCATATAACGTTGAAATATTTTTCTTGTTAGGACTTCTTACGTTTGGTTTTTGAGTAGTTCTGTATACCACCTTAAAAGTCATGATCTTTCTTTTGATGTAAAAATGATGTTTCTGCGATAATTGTGTACTTACATAAAATGTATGTAATTAGTATATGTTAGATCATAGAATAAACCAAATTATTCACATCGTTTGATACCTAACCGAACAAAATAAACGTTAAAATGCATTAATCAATTTCAAAAAGTTATATTGAAAAAAAAAATAATAGGTATTTGTACACTGCACACGATCTCCGTCACTGCTGCGTACAAAATGTGTTTCAATACACACGAAAATATAAAAATCCTCCTGTTCCCCATAATATGTGTACCTATTATATGTATAGGTAATCTAAATGTATTAGTGTCTCAATATTCCTGTCCTGCGCACGAGAGATTATTGTCCAGAAAATGGTGTTTTATTTTTATGAATCGAAATTAAATTTATAAAAAAAAAAAAACTAATTTTATGTTGAGTATACTGATGAATAAGGTATGCGTTTATTCGTTAAAACTCGCGTCCAAAACATATTCATTTTGAAACGAACGCGCATTCGTGCTGTAGGTATGTAATATGACAATAACAAACACTAGGCTATATATACAATAATATAATATATATATATATATATATATATGCATATGTGTTTGAGCGCATTCAAAGTCGCAACAGCAGCTGGAACCACCGGTGGAGCGGTGCAGAAGGGGAGGCGATGGTCCCGCGCGTTGTGTAGAAAAGTCCCTGTGGATGCGCCGCTGCGTTTCTCTCTAAAAATAATCTGCACGAGCGCTTGCGGTGTGTTCGTCGCCGACGTGTATATACCACTATAATATAGTCTTTTGACGTGCGTGCGTTTCCCCGGCCCCTCCCTACTCTCGTCGCCACAGTATTTCCGTGCCCCCCTTCCGGCAGTTCCCCTTGGCCCGCAATCATCTCCCTTTATTATGTGCCGTCGTCTCGTCCAGTGCTGGAATTTTCGAAAATATTTTTTACAATATTATATTATTATAACGTATAATGATTAGGGCCCGGATTTATACGCATTTGCGTGTTTCTTTTTTTTTTTTTTTTTCATAGTCCAAAAAGTAGCTATAGATAAGCCACAAATTTGAATTATAGTCAATTGATCCAAAATACAAAATCTTATTTTGCATATTTTTGCATATTTTGACATGTATTGCAGCGTATATTATATATTTTACAATTTTTCATTGCATAATATATATAGATAGTTTTTAAATGCATATTATTAATATTTTGGTCATATTTATTTTGGTTTGCAGTAGATTTTAGCATGGATATAAAAATGGGTCTTGCAAATTCACATTTTTTAGAAAATTAATTGTCTTATGATTTTTTGTAAATACCTATAATATCATAAATTAACTCGTCTACCTATCTATACTCTGTACAACGTACAGTATAGCTGCCCGCTTTTCGGAAACTCAGTTTACATTTTCAAAAATAATAATATTAAAATATAACATTATTCTATAACAACAAAAAATAAATAATAATATAAAAAAAAATATTTGAAAATCAAATTAATTTTTTCATATTTTTTTATTCTAAAAGGCATTTTTCTATTAAATAAAAGTATAAATGCATATTTAGTACATATTTCTAAGGATTGTAGATCCGGGCCCTAATAATAAATGTTCGAATTGGAATAAAATAAAAAATGGTAGACCCCTCCCCCTCTCGGGTTTTCAAAAAATTAGCGTCTCCTTAAAAACTATTTAACTCGTATACTGTAAAAAAAAAAAATAGCAGTCAAAGCTCCATTCTCCTGCGTCTTGTCACAATTATTTGAGCCCCTTCAATTTATAATATTATAATATATATATAATAATATACAATATTAAATAAACGTTGCCATCGACCATTTCACGTGCTCATTTATGATAACGAAAACTGAACTTTTCCTCGATTTTTTCCTTATCCCTGTTTAAATTATATTTTCCCGATCGTATTATAAAAACAACAACGGTTGCACGCACCACACACGTCGTCATCGGCGACTGCACATTGGTCGGCCCCATACAGCGCAACCGTATTAAATATACTGTCAGTTAATACGATTTTTTATTATAACATAATATTAACATTACACTTTTATCCAATGCGAACATAGAAAGCGATTGTCTGTAGTGGTGGATTCTAGTGATGGCAGAACCGGATTTCACAATCCATCCCTTCGTCAACCATAAAGAATCATAATCATAATAATATGTCAAATGGAATTGTTCAATACACATAAATTAAGAACAAATTTACTTTACCGAGTAAACTTTACTTTTCCAAGTTAATTATAATCAATTTTCCACATACTTCAAATTTGAAATCAGAATTCATCGAATATATGCATAACAAAAATGTTATGACTGAGGTTTAAACTGTTTAAAGAGTTTTACTTGCAATATAATATAATGTATATAATAACCTTAAGAATTAATTACCTTACATAGTTTAATTATCATCTTTCAAGCGGCGGTATAATTTTATTTCTTATTCGAATTGCGTAATCTTGTTTTTTAATAAATATCGTATTATACACAATAGAGGGAAAAGGGAAATCAGTTTTAAAAGTTTAAAAAAAAAGTCAAACATATGGTATCAATATATTATATAAAAAACCTCTCATGAGTTTTGGGGGATGAAAATTTTACCCTCGACTTCCCCATAGAAATGCCCCTGAATCAGGTATGATCAATTGCTAATTTTTTTATGATGATTGTTGTAATAACAAACAAAAATTTTCAATATTTCCGTATTTTTATAATATGATCACCACCTGCTGCAGCAGTGTGATATAGTGGTATAGGAATGCATTATTTTAACATTATACCACCCGCACATTACCGTCTGTCATTTAAAAAAAGTTTTTTGTACGTCACACCGTAGGTATAGTGAACGATATGATTACAATTTAAAGTAGCGTAAAACCTCAATGAGGTCATTTCTAAAATATTGTTTGCTATTGATTTATTATATTATAATAGGCATAATAACTCCAAAACCATTTTAAAATGCCATTTTATTTGTTTTTGGTAAACGTGTTTTTGTACAATTATCATATGATTACACAACAACAAAAAAAATGTATAGTAACACTGAAGCACTTATAAATTATATTGACTTGAAAAATATACGAGTATATAACATTTTAGATTGTGAGCGGAGCTCGGAGGAAGCTAGTGGTTGGTTTTACAATGATATGTTTATTTTTATTTTCTTCTGGAAACAACTTGTCGACCGGAAGACTAAAACCAATCGTTACGCATATACATAGGTACCCATTTACGGTACATATATATAGCGGGTACCTATTTTGAAGAGGTAATTTTTCGACTTAATATTATTGTTAGATTTTAATTTTTCTTAAAATTTCCTAAAGATTTTCTACACTTAATCCCTTGAAAATGAAGTGTGTAGTATTGTCATAAATGTGATTTTGAGTGAAATTCCATGGTAGGTATATTAAATAATTTTCAATTACTTTATAACTTATACGTATCGGTGGTTTTCACATATCATAAAATATTATCCATGAACGCTTCCTCTACGATTGTTATATCCGACATTGTATCATAAATTTGGTTAGTCTATGACTAGACTATACAGAATACAGAAATTTAGATTAAACAAAATGTTGTCTATCGGGATCCTGCCTTATCGGTTGTTTTAGTATGGAGAAAATCTAGTTTTCATAAAACTCTCGACTAATCGAATGACGGGTCTCTGAATATTTTAATATTATGTTTTGTCCCGAAATCCCGGATGCCGCCGCAAACATCCGATCCTTCGGTGGTTGCGACGCGTTACGCGTGCATATATTATTAAACAACTGAAAGCATATTATCGTGAATGCGTGTAACTCACTCTACGACTATATTATTGTAGTGCTTATATAATAATATGTATACCATGTGATGAGTGTTGTTTTTTTCCATACGTTTGCTATAGAGTATACGGCGGCGATTGTTATAAAAATAAATCGCGTATAAATTTGGGTATGAGCACGATTCGGTTGCCACGACGGAAGGGGGAAAATGTCACCTGCGGCGGCACGCGTTTCTCCCCCCCCCTCCCCCAACATCTCGGTATTCCGTCGAACCGCATGTGTCCGCCGACGATTACGTATTTACGGTGCATATATATAAACGCGGTATATTGGCGGTAGGTACCACGTGCGACCGGGTGTATACATGTATTTTACATATTTTTTTCCAGTACGTCGCACGGTGAGGCTGTGTGCTGTGTGTGAGTCAGGAGGTATTTGCCGCCATACAATACCCGGATTTGAGTATGATTATTGTATCAATGTTTGTGTGCACTGTGCAGTAAGTGATGGGACAATATAATATGATAATTGATAAGCGACATGTACGAGTATATATAGGACATATAATGTGTATCCGATATGGTCAACGATTTGGAATCCGATCTTTTCTTATTTTAGTTTATGTGTATAGGTACCTATTCAGTGCTCATATACATAGGCGTGCGCAGATATTTTTTCGTAGGTGGTGCATTTCTATTTATATCCTAAATTAAGGACCCAGGATAAATCAATAATAAAAAAAAAAAAAGGTCATTCAAATGTATTACAATCTGTCAATATCCAGGGTCCCCTAAATAAAATGGGCCCCGGAAAAGGTTCCTTAATACTCGATCAGGCTCTAGTACCTCTCCCCGGGTGTAAATAGCGGGGCAGGGGGCCAATTTTCCCCCATCCAAAGTTGCTTTGCTTCAGTCTGCCCAAACGGATTGTCAGTCAGCTAAATCGTTATGGGCCATGCCCAATGTGAGAATCAGTAATATTTTTTGGTGGAAAAATGTCCCAATACAAATAATTCATTCATTGAGCCCTTCTTCTCCTACTATAAAATTATGTTTATTTATTATAGTACGCATTCCCAGACTCCAGTATCCATTTAGAGCCATTATTCTACCAAAACATAAAATTCAGTTAAAATTTATAAGAAAAAAGTAAGTTAAAAACACAGTTTTCGAAAATATGTAATCGGTCCCTTGTTCTTGTATGTGTCTAGATTATATCTAGATATAAAGAAACAATAGCAGTACTACGAAAGTATTTCCCCAGACATCGTCGGTTTAACATGGGGAAAAAAGGTTTAAAGAAACAAAAAAATGATAAAAAGATGTGCTTTACACACGATTTTTCTCTTATTCTATGTAAAACAGAATATCTAATATTCGACTACTCAGGAAATACAAAAAAAAAATAATAATAATGACCAAAATATCCAGTTTTCAACTCGAATATCTTACGTTATAGTCTATAGCTACAAGAGCCATTTTTAAATAGCGACACTATCTACGAGTAACTTTCTGGCTCTACCTATTAAAGTTATACTACAATAAAGTGTGGAAACGGTAATTGAAAACGCTCAATAGCCATGCAATTTTTTTTTTTTTTTTAGTTGTTTTACTAATTAGTAATTTTCACGCACTCAAAATGTTTACTGTTGATTAGATATGCACATGCGCAATACAACTTCTTTTTCTTAAATAGCAACCCCACATTTTGGCCATTAATTTTTTTTTTCATATTTTTTCATAAACTTTAATGGTCAAACCGCTTTTTTAAATCTAAAATTAGTTGAGATATGGCAATTTAAAGTTATTCGATATGTGATGATATTCAATATGTTTGATATACTATTTTTCACAATACTTACTGAAATATTGTAATAGGAACTTAAATAACTTGAGTTTTATTATTCTCTACCATTTATTGTATTTTATAAGACAATATACAAGTCTTCACACCTAGATGAACTTGGGAAGTGTTGTCCGCCTTCGGAGTTTAAGCCGAAAGTTTAAAATACATGATAAAATACAATAATTGATAGAGAAAAATACAATCCAAGTTATTTAAGTTCCTATTACAGTTTTAGTAAGTAGTTTGAAAAAAAGTATAAAATCGACATATCGAACATATTGAATATCTAATTACTTTAAATTGTCATATCTCAGCTAATTTTGGTCTTAGAAAAATGATTTTACCCGATTACCGTATATATATTGTAATGATGGGCACTATTTTACAATTATTTTACTATCGAATACTATTCGATAGTCGTCATAGACTGTCAAATAGCCTATATATATACAATATTATATAACTTATAAGTGATAGCGGGTAAATAAATATTGCAGCTCACAACAATTGCTTTTAATTTGTATCCACATTACGATATTTCGGGAGATACATGATTGCAAACTGTATCAATGACCAATGCCATAATTATTATAGATGATAACTTTTTTTTACCAAAAACGACACGATTGCGGACCATTTTTAATGAGACACTGAATATAATGTTTTGAATACAATAATTAAATGTAGCGTCCTATAATAATTATTGGAGTGCGGCACTTATACAGCGTTAGTACTTCACAAGCACAATTCTATATGGTAATAAAATATGTGTGGTGTGTATACTGTAGATTTATTTTACACATTAATTATTATTGTGTCTTAAATGTATGGTAGGTACTTATAATATATAATTAATTATGTTTGGAAATAGTGTTTAGAAAGAACGACGTTCATGCGTTCGCGTTTATATTTTGTGACCGACACACAAATGCCACTCGTTTCTGTGAAATAAAACGCAGGGATGAGACTAGGGAGGGGGTTTTACCCCCTCTCCCACTGCCGGAACTACCCACTACTGGAAAGTAGTCGACAAAATGAAGTACAGTCGGCAAAAACAGAAAGTTGATATTATAAATTGTTTGGCATTTAATCGGCAAAATTAGAAAAAAATTAATGACTTTTTTTACTTATTTACATTTCATTTCAAAAATGTATTACGCAGACACACCCTCCCCCCTCCAGAAACATATATTCGGCTCGTCTCTGATAGAACATGAACGTGAATAACGTTTATATTTTTAAGAAATTTAAACGATTTTCAGGCCATTCAAATTTAATTAAAATATAATACAATTTTGCTATAAGCCTTGTTGGATATAAATATGATACTTAAAAGTCCAATTTCTTTGGGTCCGCTATAAAAAAAACGGTAGTTTCTATGAATCGGTAATTTTTTGGTAAATATATAAGAAAAATTTATATTTTGTTAATAGTTAAATAATTAAAATGAACGACCAGATGAATGCGTTCATTTTTTTTTAAATAACGTGGATGTGAACTTGTTCTTTTTAAATACCTTTTAACTTAAACGAATTCAATTTTTAAGTGAACGTTCCAAACACTGATTAAGATCCTTACGAAATGTTTAATAATTACCGATTTATATACAGACAAAAGTATTTGAATATTCAAGTTCTATAGTATCAGCATATAAGTAATATCATTGATTATATATATATATATATATATATACCTAGTACTATATAAAAAAAATGGTAATATATAGGCAATTGTGTTACAATATTCTTTGTTGTAAATGGTAGAGATATGTATAGACATATAGGAAGTGATAGAATAGATTATGATAGAATGAATGGAGGTTATGGATCTGGAGAAAGGAACAAGGTTGGAGAAAGAATACATGACTCTGCATCTGCGTATAAATTAGTAATTGTGCACACTTATTTTAGGAAGAGAAAAGCGCATTATAAGGGATGACCTATAAGAGTGGAGGGAACAAATCACAAATTGATTATTTTATGTGGAACACAGGGTTTAAAACAGTGTAAGGACTGTAATCCCGGGTGAAAGTGTGACAACACAACATAGATTAATGGTTATGGAAATAATAGGTATATACCTTGGTATAGGAAAAAGAGAGTGTACAAAAACAAAAATATAGATAAGGAACCGATAACTGGGTTGTGGAAACTAACAGGTAAAAATGTAAAAGTATTTATAAAAAAGCTGATTCGAGACAGGGATGTGGAATATGGAAGGGAATATAAACAAAATATGGGAAAAGGTAGCAGAGGGTAGAGTATACTAGTAGATAATATGCCAGAGATAAGTAAACATGGTGGTGGACAGAAGAAGTGCAGGAGATAATATCGAAGAAAAAGAATACAGTTAAAAAAATGGCAGAAACTAGAAAGGAGGAAAATTGGGTAGAGTATAAAAGTTTATCTAAAGCAGCAAAAATTGCAGTGAGTAAAGTTAAATTAGGGAAATATGATGAGTTGTATGAGAAGTTAGGAACAAAAGAAGTGTACAGGCTAGCTAAGGAAAGAGAAAAGCGATCTAGGGACTTTAGAAATGTTTGGTGTATAAAAGATGAGGATAGGAGGGTGTTAACAAAACACAAGGAAGTGATAAAGAGATAGAAAGAATATTTTGACAGATTATTAAATGAAGAATTTCCGAGATAAGCAATTCATCGAGTAAAGTTGAATTTGGATATGGTGGATTTAATAAGGGAAGAGGAAGTGTGGAATGCTGTGAGAAAAATAAAAAATAAAAAAGTGGTGAGACCAGAATGGAATATCAGTAGAAGTATGGAATGTATAAGGAAGTTTAGATATAGAATGGCTGACAAAGTTCTTTAATAAGGTGTTAGTTGAAGGAAAAATTCCAGAAGCGTGGAGGAAGTGTTATATTGTCCCAATATTTAAGGGTAAAGAAGATGTATAGGAATGTGGAAATTATAGGGATAAAACTTATGAGCCACAGTATGAAGATTTAGGAAAAGATAATAAATTAAAAGGTAAGAAGTGAGACAATTGTTACTAGAAATCAGTTTGGTTTTATAATCGGGAGGTCAATAATGGAGTGAATATTTTGTGTAAGACAGATTGTAGAGAAGTAAAAAGAAAGGTTTGTGTATGCTATTTATTGATCTAGAGAATGCTTATGATAGGGTTCCTAGGGAGATCTTAAAGTTAAAATTAATGAAGAAAGGATTACCAAATGTGTATGTGAACATTATTGAAGAGATGTATGAAGGGAGCGAGAACAAGAGGAGTCTGTATGAAGAAACTGAGGATTTTAGAGTCAGAGTGGGAGTGCATGATATGCAATGATATATGGAACAGAATATAGGGCACTAAATAGAAAGATAGAACAGAGAACGGATGTAGCAGAGATGTGAATGTTAAGGTGGATGAGTGGAGTAACTAAAGAGAATAAAATAAGGAATGAGTATATAAGAGGTAGCATAGAAGTAGCTTTGATAGTTAACAAAATGAGGGGAATAGATTAAAATGGCTCGGACATGTATAAAGGAGGAAAAAGATTGAAGCAGTAAGATTATAGTAAAGGAAATGTATGTTGGTGGAAAGAGGGGGAGAGGAAGACTAAAATGGAGGTGGGGGATGTGATGGCGAGTGATATGAGGAAAGTGGGGGTAAATGAAGAAGATGCGGTAGATAGAGTTAAGATAAAGTGTAGGATTAGGATGGCCGATCCCAAATAGATATGAGAGAAGGCAAAGGAGAAGATGTCAATTTTAATTAAAAAATAAAGTTTGAATAACGCATCGTATTACGAATATGTTCCTAGTTAAAAACTTGTATTTAAAATGTAATATGTGTAGTGTTTTCCGTTTGGAAAAATCAGAAAAATCAGAGCCGTCTAGAAGAAAGTTTTTTTTTTTTTTTTGGGGGGGGGGAAGGTGAAAATGTAAAAATAACAATATAATACTTCTCTTCGAAACAGGCAAAAAAAAATTAGCAAAAAAAAAAAAAGGTACCTCAAGTTTTTTCCCATTTTCCCGACTAAATCCTAAAAACTTATAGTTTGCCAGTTTATCAATAATTGATAATAAATATTTAACAGATATTACTAATAGGTAGGTACGAATAGTTAGAATTAGGAGTTTAGGACATAAATAGTAACTACCTATTGATTTATATACAAATAATTCTACAAGTTACTTAATACCAAAATACCTATTGATCTGTTTAATAAGTTTAAAATATTTTGTTATACAATAATCAAAAAATAAATGTCTATAGAATGTCTCGATATATATATATGTCTGGATACCTAGTCAGTGGCGTATTTAAGAAGGTGTTTAACAGGTATAACCCCCCCCCCACCAGAAACTTTCTTCCCCACAAAAACATAAGATAGTTTTATAGCTGTTACTTACACTTGATACTAATATTGTCTATTTAGGTACTTAATATAAAGACGGATTTTGATGTTTTTTTTTTTATGATAATATTAATATCTATATTTGATACGCCACTGTTAATATACAACATATAAATCATCTAAACCTACAGCCCCCCAGAAAATATCGTATCTATACCACTGCCAAGAGTAAATCGTGAGCGATATTTTCTGTTCCATTAATATGTTAATATTCAATTTTAGTGTGTATAAGTATACTTTACTTTGAAACGTATACACTGAAAAAATATTGTGAAAACGTCCCTGCTATACTATTCCACTTATTGCAAAAATATAAAAAAAACCATTAACAAATGATGACAAAATCGTTTCTACTTCTAAATTTTTTATGTAAACACAGTTCGAATGGGTAAGTATAATTTCCATTTTAAATTAACATTAATCACGAATCATAGAAAAAGTAAATACAACATAGACACAAAATTATGCAATTAGAATAGAATAGGCATATGAAATACGCCACTTTATCAATATGTATCTGTAACTTTTCCCGCGAACAATGTTTATCAAATCCATCTGGTTTTATATTCGACCAGCCGTATAATAGCAGATTGCTGATAAAGCAATCCGCTTGATTACCTCCCCTCCAGTGGATAGGCCATTTGCTGAAATTAGGAACGATTAAATCCAGCGGTTGACCAATCTGATGAATTTAGGAACACACGGTATATATACCTATACCCGACTTTAATTTGATTTTTCACATGAAATATGTAACTTCAACCCAACTTTTACGATTAATACTATTAATAAAATCAATACTTGAGATACGTTGATAATACTCATAATATATAATGAAAATATATTATTACCCCTACAATTGAAAGGTATTTAAAAACAAATTTAATTATATATACTATCTAGTAATTGTATATTCTTGAAAATTAATTCATTCGATAGAGGAAAATCTGGTCTTCTAATCTAGTATAAAATAATGAAAAACCATTAAATGTCCTATGCTGTACATATAAAAACGACAGGAGTAGTGTGTGGAGCGCATTCTGGCGGATGCGAAAAATCCGGACCATATATTTTCGTTAGGGCCGGCCATAACAAAATAGATGTCTATTTTGTCATGGGGCCGGCTATGTTCGGCGTCCTTTCTCTAATGTTCATGGTAGGTACATACCTATATAAATAATTTTCAAATTTCAACCAATATACAGTGACACAAACACTCAACACTAAATAATTTCTATAAAATATTATATTATACTCGTGTCTCTTCTAATAAATCTTATTTTTACATAATACTTAATAGAAGGAACGAGAAAATTCCGTTCACGTTCCTCATAAATAGGAACTTTTCCTCGTTCCTTCCCGACATCGGTGGTGTGACAAATGTACCTATATGCTCATAATTATTGTATGATAACCTATAGTTTTATTGTTTTTTCTACTAACCGTAATGGTCGTGAAAAAAAACTGTTATGTTGAAAAGTTGATGAATACATTTTTGTTTTTAATTTATTATTTATAATAATATTGTTCAAGCAACACCTTTTAAAATGTGCTGCTCCCAAATAAATTAAACACTCCCTAAATAAGTACGTCATAATAATGTATAATATTATTATTATTGTTTTATTCTATTTATAGACATATTTAATATTTATTTTATAGATAACACGCGTGTTCACACCTATACTGGGCAGCCATTAAAATTGTGTGTAGTCCGAGTGTACGACACAGTTTCTGTAGTACGAAATTAGCAAATCAAATTCTAAATGTCTACATATTATAGACTATAATGTTAATGACAAAAGATAATAAAAATAGGTGATTCGAAGGAAATATGTATTAATGTGTAGTACGAAAATCAGAATATTTTAAAGACTGGGTACGGGATAAAGATATACCTAAATAGGTACGCATTATGACTTGTGAAGTTATGAGACTTAATACACATTATAATATAAAATGATCAATGGACAAACAACATTTTACTATTTTTCCGACCACGATGTCGACGTTATAAAAATATGATGATATCTTTGTCGATATTATATTATAGACTCTATGTCTCTATAATATAGTTTATGGGATTAATATCGTGCGCGCTCCGTGCCTCCGTGTACCATATTCTATTCTTATCTCGTAAAAAAAAAAAATAAATGAAAAATAAAAACAAACTTTGAACATTTACCTCGGTCGATGTCGCTCGTGCGCAAATTATTTTCAGTCATACAAATAATAAACGTTATATTATACGTCGTCGTTGTGTGGATGATAATATTAATAATTGTCGATAAATCTTATTAAAAAACACGTGCATTTTTTTGCCCCGCGTAGAAATGCCGCATTCGTACGAACACATCGGCGGCGGCGCGCAACAGTCGTCGGTCGGCGACGAGCTCTACAACCTCACGCAACTGGCCGAAGTCAGCATCGTCTACTTCAAACACCACACGACCGCCGCCATCGTCGAGGATTCGAAAACGTTCGAAAAGGTAAATCTCGAGCTTATTATAATAATTTAGATCGACTTATTTTAGTTGAATCTGTGAGTGTAAGTTTCTCTAGTACCGAATAATGTTCGCGACTATCTGCAGATACGATAGTACAACACCTGCAATCCTAATCCGTGTACATTATTATACACGTATAACTGAATTGTATTTTTAATTTTTATCTGTACATTTTTTTGATATCCGTGTATAACCGACAGCGCCGGGGGATCGTGTCAACATTACTAAATCTGTACCTATAATATTATATCAAGAAAAAAAAAAAATTTTAAAGTTTTTCTATAGGTACCTAGGTAGGTAATACAATAAGTTGACGATAATAGCACAGTTTGTACTAATTACTTATTACCAATACGTAGGTAAATATTGTATTATTGTAATAACTAATAATAAATTTTATTTTATTTTGGCGGTTTTATCGTTTATCCAAAATTTCGAAGTTCCCTTAACATTTGAGTCGATGTTTGATTTGTTGGTATAAATGTATAATTATTATTATTAGAAGGATGACGATGTTGAGATACTGAAACATGTGACAAAAAAATTAACGACAACGAACAAAGAACGTCAGTGTTCGGATTGTGGGAAATGTTACAGTACATCCAGCAACTTGGCCCGGCATCGGCAGACGCACAGATCGCTGGCCGACACTAAGGCAAGACACTGCCCTCATTGCGACAAGGTATGGAAAACGATACTTTTTACAATAATGGTATCAAACTTGTAGCACAAATATAATAGGTACCTGGGCTTCAAATTTATATTCCAAAACTATAATTGACTAAATTTCCAAGTACATTAAAAATCAAAAATGTTGGTGATATAGATTCGGTAGGTATCCTACACAGGGTTGCTAATAATGTATTAAATAAAAACCAGCCATTAAAAAAAGCTTTGTCCAAAAACTCCTACTCAACTCTTTCTACCTGAAAAATGTAAAAATGTAAAAAAAAGTAAAAACACACCATTGTATAGGTAACTTAAATCGTAATATATTCCTCATTGCTTCGTTCAGAATTATATAAGCATATTATTTAAGAAAGAAAGTATAGAAACCTAATTGTCTGGGGCAAACAAAGAAAATAATTTCGTGGGGTATTTTTTGAAAAATATTAAATTTTCTATTTATATTATATATAATGAATCATATAAGTAGGTAGTATCAAACTATATATTATTGTGTATTTTAGGTACATACTCATAGGTTTTATAATAAATAATGTTAGGTATAAGTTACTAAAGACTAAGTATACTAAGTATAAGGTACCTATATGCATGTTTAAATGTACCTACCTACCTATTTATATTATTAATATTATAAATTAAACAACACAATCAATTTAAATTGATAATATATTTATAATTAGTGTTATATTATGTAGGTAGGTAGTTAATATACATTTTGTTATACTTAATTAAATCTTTGGGTACCTACATGTTATATGATCATTTTTGTATTAAAAAAGTATTTTTGACTTTTAAGTAATTTTAAAACCATTTTTGCTATTTTTGCATTTTTCACAATAATAGTTAATTCTCACAGAAAAAATTTAATTAAACATTTTAAATATATAGATAGTAAAATTAGTAAAGGAAATGTTTGTTGATGGAAAGAGGGAAGAGGAAGACTGAAAAAGAGGTGGAGGGATATGACGGCGGGTGATATGAGGAAGGTGTGGGTAAATGACAAAAATGTAGGAGATAAAGTTAATTGGAAGTGTAGGATCAAAGTGACCGACCCCAAATAGTTGAGAAAAAAGGCGAAGGAGAAGAAGAATTTAAACATATAGGTAGACGTCAGTGTAATGTAATCTATATTTTTCATATTTATATATAAATTAAAAGATACAATACAAATTAAAATAGTCGTATGTTGTCAATTTTCTTTATTTTTTTTTTCAAATTTTGGAAGGAGTTCAACCCTCTTACACCACACATGTGTTCACTCCTGCTAAATATTTTTATTTACATAATAATATGGTACCTAACTATGGAATGTTTATTATACACTGGAATTAAATCAATCTTTAAATATTATAATTTATTAAGATAAGTAGCATTAAATGAAATTAATTGGTAAAAACCATTAAACTATGTAAAATAAAATACCTATACAATTCTTGGTAAAAAAAAATATGACATACCTACTTAATGTTTTTATCAAAGGAGTTAATGTACATTTTATTTTACTAAAACATATTTAAAGTTTGATTACATTTTAGATTTTTGGATTTTTAAGTTTTACAACTGTTACATTTTTAACCATTTTCAAGTTGGAATTTTGAGACCTTACAAATTTTATGATAAGTATGAGCAGGAGGAAAGGAAAAACTACTCGAAGATGGAAATAAGGCATCATGTGGTAATTATTATCATATAATATTTCATTATGTAGGTAATGGTTCTAAAATTTTGACAGAGTATATCTGTATTTATTCTATTTTTACCAATATGTCAATGATTACTTTTTAAAACTTTAAGCAGTCAATCACATCTATGGCCAATTTCATATAGGTAAAACAAATGCTAAAAAATTGGCTAGCCTGGCCAGAAACCAGTCAGTTGGCAACCCTAATCCTACATCTATTCGTCCTCTAAAATATTTATATGTCCGTTATGTCGTGTCAGATGACAGTACTATTGCTTATTTATTATAGTAATTGTCGAGTACCTACCTATGATGTTAAAGTTCTTATATTATGTTTATTTTGGGGATTGAAGAAAGGTATACATCTCGTTATGTATTTTCTAAGTAATTTTCCATAATATTATTTATTTTCTATACATATTTTATATTCTTTGAAAAAAATCGAGTTCTTGTATTATTTACTGTTTTGTATTATTTTCCACACAATGTGTAATTTTCACAATACATTGAACTCAAAACTATCTATATTAGGTCCAATTTAAACAAATAGAGGCTTACTGCAGGCACGTGTACACAATTGTTTTCCTTTCTTTCCCTGGTAATAGATAAAAATATAAACTGTTAACTCTTAAGTAATTTATTAATTATAATCTATAGTTTATTAATATATTTATCTATGGTTAACATGGGATTAAATGTGAACGGATGAAGTGGAGAGAAGTTCCAGGTATTTTGTGTGATAAAAATATCCCAATTAGATTTAAAGGTAAGATAGTGGAGAGGCTTGCAATGATGTATGGATCAGAATATTTGGCAGTAGATAGGAAGATAGAACAGAATATGAGTATTGCAGAGATGAGAATGTTAAAGTGGATGAGTGGAAAAATAAGATATTAGTATAGGAATAGTTTTGATAATAAACCAAATAAAAGAGAATAGATTGCGATATCTGGGGCATGTTTTAAAGAGGGAAGAGCCAGAGGCAGTAAGTTTAGTAAAGGGAACTAGACGGGTGTAAATGTGTAAGAATTAAGTGGAAATTCAGGGCTAGGGTGGCCGACTCCAAATAGTTGGGCAAGAAAAAGAGTTTACCAACAAAAACCTGAAAAAGGGCCAAGTTCCAGACCATAGAGTAATACTATGTTCCAGACCCCTCCCCCCACCAAAAGAAAAAACAGCCTATCAAAGTAATGTTATCATCTACATTGTGGCCAAGTATGCTTTTTCTTTAATTCATAAACTCACTTCACTCTTACATTCATGAGCAACACTGCTCTTTTATTTATATTGCTTAATACTTGGCCAGTTTCTGAATGAAGTATAAAACAGACTTGGCCATAATGTAGATATTACTACTTTTTTTTGGGGGGGGGGAGGTCTGGAACTTAGATATTTTTGACAATTAGGTTTTTGTTGAGAATATCATTCCTTTTTCTTGCTTCAGCACCATAGGTAATGTGTTAATTTTTTCCGAGGCATTGGAGGGATTTTGTAAATCGTAAATTTTTTCTTGTAAGAGAGTTTGGACCTCTGTTGAAGAGCTGAGAGATTAGCCCCTTGGTCAACACCAGGCACAGATACCTAAATATGATCTTTCATTTTTGTTTTAATTTTGAACATTGGGAACAGAGAGCCACATATTTGATTCACGTCGCTGCCTCAAAGATTTTACTTCAATACAAATTTTCTTAAGTAGCACTCGCTATTTATTTTATACTTATAAAAGATAAGATTTATTATTATTATTTTTATTTATTTATTATATCCAACTAAGAATAACACGGGTATAGAGTATATAAACTCAGTTAAATAATGATATTATTACGATTATTAAAATATTCTGTAATTGATAACTGATAAATAAAATAAAATATGATAAAATTACAAAAACATTATGTTTGATAAAGATTTACTGTCAATTATAAACAATCGTTTATTGTCATTATTAGCAATATAGTACCCTCATTGTAACACTGTTTAAATGAGGACGTTTGCGGGAATTTGTGATAAATTAATAAAAACCCATGCTAATCTAATAAAGCAAAACTCAATTTCAGTATATAATTTTTAATTTGAATGTGGAACGTTTTAATAATGACAATTGCAATTTTCAAATTTTTTCTTTTACTTACACTATAGACCTACCTTTGTGCAAAATTGTACGTTTTCTACCTATAGGGGAAGTGTCTTATAATTTTAATAATGTGAGTCAGTAGTCAGTAACAAAAATGAAAATTTTGAATATCTCCTTTTTTGAAAACGCTTACTATTAAGATATATAAATAAATACCCAGTTTCTACAAAATAATTTGTTTTTATTTAACAAATACTTTTTTCGAAAACAATGTTCTCGTCTTCAGTGTTAAACAACTACTGTTATAACAAATTATTTTGTAGAAACTGGGTATTTATTTATATATATAAATAATTCTACAAATAACTCAACACCAATATATTACTATTAAGAGTTTAATTTTTTACAGTGTTCTTAAGATCTTAAGCAGGGATGTAATGGAAGATATATACGTTGTATACCCACTTCTCAATTTTTTTCATTAATGCATATAGCCAAACTTTTTTTATTTGATACGCGAGTATACGATCGTATATCTGCGTACGTATACTCACAACTTCAACCAATTATTATTTAGTCTAGTAACAACAAATTAACAATATTAATTTTAAAAAAATTTAATTTTAAGTCCCTCAAGCTTTTCAGCGTATACCTACTAAAAAATGTACATCACTGGTGTTAAACTACTTGAGCTTAATCAATGGTTTAAATTTCAAAATTCCATCTTAAGAGGAAGCAAAGATATGAAAGTTAGAAAAACCGGGTGAATTGTTTTGTGACATACACTGGCATTGCTAGAATTTAGGTGGTGCACTACCGTATGCTCAGATTAATAGTTTAATTTTAAAAACCATTTTTATATATGACTAAATATGCAAATCAGTTTTGAAGTAGGTATCTATCAAGAAAGTTACCATTTTATGTAATTAGAGTTGTTATAAAAATAAAAAAATGACAAGAAACCCTTCCAGTTTTGCTTTCTTTTTTATTGTGTTTAATTTTTAGTTAAATATGTAGCAAACGAATAATTAAGTGTTATCATAGTCATGACCCCATGTATACAGTTGTCATTATTCTCTACCAATTTTTACCTATTTGTATTTTATTTTTGGTTTTCATCAGGTGTATGTGTCAATACCAGCCTTTTCAATGCACATGCGAACACACAGTCAGTCGTGCAAGTGTCATTATTGTGGAAAATGTTTTTCTAGGCCATGGTTATTACAAGGCCACATACGAACACATACAGGTATGTACAACCATGTAGATAAAAAGTATACCTCCAAGAAAAAACATGATCTTATACATGTATATTACATATGTACACATACATATACTCTTATGGAGTAGTAAAATTGGTTATTTTTTCTGCTGTTCCACAGGCGAAAAGCCATATGAGTGTGAAAAATGCCACAAAGCATTTGCAGACAAATCCAACTTGCGAGCTCATTTGCAAACCCATTCTACGGAAAAACCACATATCTGTCAAAAGTGTAAAAAGGCATTTGCACTCAAATCATATTTGTACAAACATGAAGAATCCGCTTGCAATAAAATTATGTCGTTGAACAATAACAACAATGATTAGGAACCTTTTTTTTATTAGATTTAAAAAATCGAAATTTCTAAACAATCATCTTTTGTATATTATGTAATAATTAAGCTTTTCTTTTTTCTTCTAAAATTGTATGAAAATATATGGCAAATAATTAAGCTATTAATTATCGCCTATTAGTGAAAACTTAATATTTATGATAGAAACAAAATACATTTTCTCAACAATATATTTAAATACAATTTAAAATACTTGAATGCCAACTTAGTATGTTACAACAATGTTGTGAATTATCTTATTTCAAAAACATTTATTTACAAAATATTAAAATAATAATAAATAGATAAATAAATAATACAAAAATTAAAAGGAAAAGAAAAAAATAAACTAATATTCATAACTCATGTATAAAACATTTTACAAAACAAAAGATCTGAGCAACGTGTACAATTTTTAACTTTTTTTTTTAAATTATCAATAAATTTTACAAAATCAAAGTAGTATTATGATGGACTTTTTAATAGGGTATTTTGAATTATCATTAAGAGTTCAAACAGTTAAGTACAATTTTATTATTATTAAAGATACATGATAAAGTTTCATGTATTTTATTCTATTTTATACATTTGTTTACAATTTAAACATGTTTAAATTTTAATAATAAAATAGTAACTAGTTTATTTTAAGTAAAAATGTAGAATATTATATGAACGGACGAGTGCTACTAGTCACATATATTTATTTTTGTATACAACAATTAGTTGGTTTAAAAATAATTATTAAGTTTGTAAATACTAAATATATATTATACATATGATTTTTTATATTGTAGAAAATATATTTTAAGATTTAAGACATGGAAAATTATTACTTATTTGTTTCATTTTTTATAAATTTTATAAAATCTACATTTATTAATTTGTGTATCACAGTTAGAAACCTTTGAACTAGAAAACGAAACAAAAATTATATTTTCAGGATCAACAAATTTAAAAATAAACACCAAAAATGAATCTAGACTTTTGTAAAATTAACTGACAAGCACTATTCAACATAGTTTCAAGGTTAGATAAAATGAATTTCATTAAAAAAAATTTAAAGCGAATAGTTCCGTGATTTTCACCTCTCAATATAAATAAAAAAAATTTAATTAACTCGACATTACATAACATAATCATTATTAACTGTGTGTATTTTTAAAGATCGTTCTTTCCGTTGTCTGCGCCACTTAGTTGGTGCTTCTTTACTTATTGTTATATCAACAAAACTATTTCTAAGAATTAAAATTCAATTAATAATAGTTGATAAAAATAATACTAAAAACATCTTTGATCATTTAGATGACTTACCGGCAAAATAGAATAATATTGTCATCAGACAAACTAAAAGACCAATTGGATACACTCGTTTTCCAAATGATATCAGTCGAATGACCGTGCATATAACCCAATTCCAACTGCTCTTCAGGTATATTAAGTTTTTTAGAAATCTAAATAATAATAAATATAAAAATAAAGTTTAATATTGATTATTATCAATATTAGTTCCTTAAAATTACTCACTTCAGTAGCAAGTTGCGAATTGGCAGATGTCGTGGATGCTATGTCAACAACAAACTCCATTTCAGAAATTAGACGTTGTTGGGATCCATTTTCTTCTACATGATTGACAAATAATAGTCGTTTGGTTTTACTTAGTTCTAATTCAGAACGATCTTTTAGATCCAATATGACCATCTCCCAGCCCTGGCCAATATCTTCATTCCAGATTTCTTCGTTGAAATAACATCGCATTAGTGCATCTCCTTTTTTCTTACGTAAGCGACACCTAACAAAATTTAAATATTACAATATACAATTTTTTTTAAAATCTAAAAATCAACTATCAAATAACAGAGTACATACCTATCTAAAGGTATGTCAATATTTTGTGTTTTTTCCAATTTAGCTAATAGTTCTTTTTTAGTATCTAAAACGGAGGTTCTAACAGTGATGATCCAATCAAATATTTTCTTCATAACAATCTGTAGGCAATAAATAAATTACTTAATGTGTTAATTATTCAGTTAGTTTCTTTTGGTGAACAATTATTTACTTGAGTTTGATCTAATGGTTCAGGCCAGAATATAGCACCCCGATATTCACCGTCATGTAATGCCTGACCTATTTCAATTTGAATTATATCAGAGTGATTCAAATCTTCTAAAGAACTACTAGGCAATGCCAATTCTTCTGATTTCATGTCCGACTTTAAACGATTTAGAATGATAAAATGTGATGGTATTTCAGTATATGGCATCAATTGATTTTTTAGTTCTTTGACTGTCATTCGTTTATCGACATAGGCAAACAATCTTTCTAAAATGTATTATAGTATAAAATTAAATTTCAATAAATAAATATTCAACATTTTTACTTTTATAATTTATTATCAATGTTCAGTGTAAATATTAAATTTTATTAGACAATCGTGTTTTATTTGATTGATGGCACATTTGAAGTGGAACAGTAGAATTTCGATTGTGATATATCTATTACCAGGTTCAATCATATA
This sequence comes from Pemphigus obesinymphae, assembly GCA_025469235.1. NCBI lineage: Eukaryota > Metazoa > Arthropoda > Insecta > Hemiptera > Aphididae > Pemphigus > Pemphigus obesinymphae. The sequence goes on from JAIPRL010001926.1 coordinate 34,087, forward strand.
TCACGATTACACAGATAATATTATTTCAATTATGGTTAAATAAATTCATTGTTATTATCCGATTTCAAACAATTATGGACTAACAATAAAACATTAATTTTTCCATGGTGGATAAACATGAGGAATTCATGAAAAAATGTCTGAGCAAAAAGTAAAACTAAATTTACCATACCCGTAGACATTTTTCACAGATATTTGAAAATTGTACAATTATATTTAGGAAAAATAACAATTATTTAATTTAAACTTACCATCATCATTTGTAGATGTTTTGCTATCGGTTATTGTTGTTGTTTTGAAAAAATATTTTTCATTTAATTGGAATTCATTATCATCATCATCGTCATCTTCAGTCCCATCCCAGTTCTCATCTAATCTACCATGTTCGTAAACCTTGAAAATTTAAATATTATTAATCATTAAGAGGATGTGTTAACTGTATTTGCTGTCTCATTTAACCATTAATTGATAATATACAAAATTTACATTCAGAATTTCATCATTATTTTATTCTAAATATTAAAGTAAATTTACTTAATACCAAATTTATAGACAAGATCAATATCTATATATAGCGTCTTTTCTGAAACTTTTATTTTATAAAAGATGTAACTACTCTTAAAGCTCATTATTTAAATAAATATATTTATCTTAAAAATTAAAATGGTGGAAAAAACATTACTCTACAGCATAGAAAATGATCTCATCTATAAATTCTTCATAATACTAATACTATTATTTAACATTGTGATAAAAATGCTGAGTATAAATTTTATGTATTATCAGTTGATTTGATAGAGACAGTAAATGTGGGTATATAACGTCCTTTAATAATAATAATAAAAATGGTTATACCTTTATTGGATCATGTTCGAAAGCAGGAGAATCCATTTGATAATCTTCAATAACATCTCCTTTGATTGTTCTAAACAAAAATTCAATCATTTTAATATATAGTTTTGAAATTAATATATAATAATAAAAGTGTCACCTTTCACTGTCTGTTATGCTACTGTCCTCGCTCTGATCACCACTGCCGCTACCAATGGCCACAACACACATATCCTCAGGATTAGTTGCCAAATGATTGTCTTCAGTCAATAGATCACAATCCACTAAAAGTCAAAATACTTATTTAGATTATATAATGAAAAAGCACATTACAGTAAATGTATACCATCCAACATATCCGTATTTTGTTTTTCTGATGGTAGCATAGACACGTCATCATCGTTATAGCCATTCACTGAATTTTTATTGTATGCCAACATCAATTTTTGTAATAATTCTGGAAAAAATATTTAATATAGGTATAAAATGTTTTTTTATTTTTGGTTTTTGAACAGCAAACTTTCATAATTTTAAATTTAAAAATTTATTTTGAAAATATTTAAATACAAATATAATATGAGTATTATTATAGAATGGTTTTTACTAACAATGTGATTTAAAATTCAACTCGTGAAACTATGAAAGACAAATTGTTAGTATTATTTTCTTTGCATTGATTCAATATTTACAAGATGAATTACATTAAATATGTTAAAAATGTATTTTTTTATATAATATACACTTAAATATAGCATACATCCTAATGTAAAATACATCTTTTTCATCATACATTGTTTTAGTAATATTAAAAATATACCTGGATCTTTTGTTGGCATTACAAATTGTAGTAGGATTGTATTATCGTATCGTGTAATTACATTTTTCATTTTATGCATAATGGCAGGTCGACTCATAAAACGGCGTTCGATAAATACAAAAACCTATTGGACACATTTAAGTAATACATAATATAATAAACAATTATTTAATAGCACTTATATTAAAATAATACATACATAATTAGTGTAAATTGATGAACATCGCACATTATTCTCAAGTATCAATGGTTTAGAATTTTTTTGTATAGCAAAATGCAATTGTGATTCTCTCGAAATATCATATTTAGTGTAGAGCAAATCACTAAGATCGTCTATTTGCTTGTTTTGTTCAATTTCAATCTCTACTGGCTGACTTACATCAATATCTTCCTCATTATCATCCAGGTTTATCATGAATAATCTCATTAAAAAAACTAATTCAAAAACAAGGGATTATTGGAACGTAATTAATTTTTATTATTACAAAGTTTAGATATTCTTACATCCCGGAGTAGCCAATAGACTTCCATTATCTTCTGAGTCAACTAACTGAAGTAATAACACACAAGGTGTGGAGTATTTCAAATAGGATGCTACTACACAATTACCTTTATCTCCCAAGTTTTCTAAAACTTTTTGTTCCAATTTATTGAAAATTACCAACTGACACGGCTTGGTAACTTTAAAGTGCTACGACCAAAAAATGTTTATAAAAAAGATTTGGATAGTATTTATTTAAATAAAAAAAAAAAAATGGAATAAATTATTACCTCGGCAGCCATTGCTTTTAATTGATCAATAGTAGTGGTTCCACTACAATCAAATTGCCAACTTCGTACACCACATTCCTTAACATCAGCTAAATAAACAATAATTTTGTACATATCTCTTTCTCTTTCTCGCATTTGTCTGTCCTCTTCTGCTCTTTTCTCTAAAAGACCATGAAGGTCCTTTAAATGTGGAGGGAATTCTTCTTGAGTCATTGCATTTTTATTTCTCCTAGGATCAATTTGTCTGTACATAAGCATATAAGCATTAGTGCTAGATGTGTATTGACCAGAGTAATATCCACGTAAAGGTCCACCACCAAAACTTCTTTCAATATCATCCATTGTGATCTAATAACATTAAAAAAATAATAACACACCAATTGTTAATATTATTTGCTCTATAAATAATAGGAATAAACCTTATCGTTAAAATAATCACACTTACTACTGATACAGATTGATCGTTAAAACATAACCACTCATCGGTTTTAAAGTCCTTAATATATGCATAATAATGTCCTCCAGATGCACTGCCAGAATGTATCATGATTGCATAAAGTTCATACATGTATGGTCCAATTGGTTCATTTTCAGAATTTATGTCTACTCCACGTTTATCTTCATGTCGGTGTTGACTAAGATCAATACCTTCATCTTCATCCTGTAAAAATTTTAAACAAATGTATTAATTTCAATATATAATTTAATACTTTTATTAACTTACCTGATCAATTTCATCTAATGCTGATGAACTATCAGTGCCAGTGTAACTACTGTCATCACACTTACTGCTGAACCCACACAATTCTTCGAGGAACCCTTCAGATAATGCCTCCTCTTTGTCCATACCGTTTTTATTATTTGATATAAAACTATTTAAATTGAGCTTTAGAGGAAATATGACTCTAAAAAAATGTATTAAAAGAAATATAATAAAATCAAAATATTTATTAGTCATTGAAATGTATTACTTGTCATTTAATTTAATACGATACATAGTATTGTAATCAAAATCAAAGCGTTTTAAGTGCAATGTCATTATGTATGGAAACTTGCTGAATTTTAGACCTTTATGAGCATTACATTTTTTATTACATTGTTCACAAAAATACTGATTATTCCCATCCAATGTTTCTGCCTGTGTGAATCCTTCTAGTGCTTCAGTCTAAATTGATTATAAACTTAATTTTAATCAAATTAAAAAAAAAATATAGACAATATAACTTACAATACATCCATAAGCATTAGTACTTCCAAATGGACGTATAGGTAAAGGTATGTCCAAGAATGTATCTTCCCTCGATTTTTCAATTTCACATTCTTGACATTTCACATAGTCAATCATTTTACCTAAAATAAATTATAATTATAACTCAAACAAATTATATATATGTTAGGTACATTTATAATTTACCTTGATAAAGCTGATTTATGAGATCAACATGAGTGGTATTTTTAAATTCTTGTTCGAGAGCATCAAACATGACTCTACAAAGTTCTTGGACATCATGTTGTTGCCACGCTTCACTAGAATCCCAACCAAAACTACGTGTGAGTTCTGTTGTTTCAACACTGTGCCGTGGTGAAGTCTATAAAATATAAATATTATATTAAACATGTTTTTACAACAATATTTAGTGACATCATATTCATAAAATACCAACTTGTAGGTTTAAAAATAATTTTTGAAGTTGAAATGGAATTGATTTTGACCCATCAATGTTTGCATTAAAATCAAATCTCCATTTATATAGAGCATTTCTAAATTCTGGAGTCATATACAAAGCTTGTAGTAAACTATTCAGATAACAAGTCATTGCTTGATTTACCAATCCTCTATATCCTGTAATAATAATAACTTATTTTTATTTTTTACCACAGTCAGCTATACTTCCAGTAGCTCTATTCTGTAACTCGATAAGACCCGTTATCGACAACAACTTTTAGTTCGTTAAAATAACGAAATGACCACTACCGAATAATTATCAATAGAGTGATTCTGTAACAGATTTATAACGAATATTATCGTTAACGAATCAAAAATATCTGATATCAGATCGGGCGGTGAGAATTAGCCGTTAAGCATTATCAAATTATAAAATATGTTATAGTTTATCATTATCACATATTATTTGGTTTACAAACTCGAACTTATATTTCACTTTTATTACCTATGAGTTATGAATATTATTATATCATAGTGTTTAATGTTTACTTAAATATTTTTTTCTAAATTATGGCGTTTGTACTTTTTGGGTTGGGAGTTGAAAATCTTAGAAAAAAGACTCAGCAAAATTGAGATATTTAACTAATATTATTTATTATATTATTAATAATATAAGTAGGTACATAGAGTTTGAAGTCTCTTCATAATAAAATAATTATTATAATAATCAAAATAAAAGTTTTGTTAAATATAGGTAGTGAACATTATTGAATGCAATATAATTAATACTATAGTATTATACTAAAGTTTTTAAATTATATATGTAAAATTATAAGCATTCGCTTATACTTCATGCACTATGACAATTGGACAAGATTTATAATCTCCCAAAAAATTTTCATTAGCCGTCGGTTTCTTATTGACTTGGATGTAATATATTTTGCAAGAGCTAGCTATCGATAAAGTCATTTACAGAATCACAAAGTCGATAACAAAATTCGATACATTTACATTTTGTTAAGAAGCACTTATTGAATTAATTCGTTAAAACAGTATTGAGTTACAGAATAGAGCCGCAGATAAGATATTTATATATGTATTCAGATATTCTAACAAGAATCCAAGACTTTGCCTCCAAATTATTAAAGAATATAATGAGTTTTAAAAAATACTTATTAAATACAAATTATTATAATCAAATGAACATTAATTATATTGGTACAACACTGCTACTGTCATATTATGTATTTTTTTTTTTTACATATTTATAAGGTGGTAACTGCAATACTGTACTAGCCATTAGGTAATAAAAGAAAAAATTATCTCAGATAACCTATAGGTAGTTTTATTTATTAAAATAATTTTAAGTTATATTTATATGTTTTAATAATTCTGTTTCCATAGGTACCTATATAATTATTTTTATCTATGATTTAATAATAACTATTAATAACAAGACAAATCTATTAACGTTGATCATGATTTAGATCTATTAATCGGGTATAAACATAGTAATTGATAAAAGGTTATTATTATTTTTCAAGTGATTATTTTTAACATAAATATACATATGATTGTAACTGAAAATGTTAAATAACCAAAATTATTAATTTGGGTGCAATGTTAAATCATACAATAATCTTCTAATCAATTTTTTCAAATTCTAAAAACTTTACTTATCAATCTCATTACTTGTATATTCCACTAAACCACTCTAATCAATTTTACCCTTTATGATATGCTTATGAAACAATTTTTTTAACATGTTCTAAAATCTAAATGATCTTATCTCTACTTATCATTGTATCCTCACTATATTAATCTTTTTTGTTTGCTATATATTATAAAATATAGTAAATAATATACTAAATAAATATATATTATAAAAATAATGATATATATATATATATATTAGGGTGGTTTTTATCTTATAGAGGAAGAAAAAATATATTTATACTTTTCATGTAGGACTCTCATTATTTACTTACATTTATAAAAGTAATTTTATGTTAATTTGGTCATGATTACTCACCTCCCCTTCCTGTGTCCTGGGGGGAGGTTGAAAAATAACCAAACAAGGTAGTTTTATGGTGTTTTTTTAACTTAACTAAAGGAATATAGCACTTAGCATAAAAATGTATAAAACTTTAATTGTAGAACGTAATATTATCTAATATGAAATATAGAAATACAATTTCTTACAAGTCCATTAAATAATAAAATACAAAATTTTCCATTTATTTGGCAAAATGTATAACTTATAATTATTCAAATATATTTGACGGACAGTTAGATACAAATAAAATGTTTTACATAAAAATGATATAAAATTATGATTCCCAATAAAAAGTCTCGAGTAAAAAATTCATTGGATTGGCCATTTTATTGTTACAGTCGTATTTATATAATATAAAACCAAATATGTTAAGACTTTAATACTTTAATATTATATTTGGATTTTTTCATGTAAAAAATAACCCAAAAATAAATTTACTCAAGTTAAACATGTAAAATAATTTTGAAAATACAATCTTGAAATTTTTAATTTTGTCAATATTTATTTATTTGACCTTTTATTCAGTTATTATTCAAAATAAATTTCTCTTTTTACCAATGACTTTTTCATAATATTTTAGCACATATTAAATGAGTGTAAAAAAAAAATATTCAAAAACATTATACAATGTTAAAACATTTTGGAAAGTATTAATTATTATATTATATACCCAAAGTCATAATATTATATACTTTTATTTTGCTTATAAGTATTTCAACAACTAAGTTGTCATCTTCAGCGGGTACCAACAACGAACGTGAATGCGCTGAAGATGGCAACTTAGTTGTTGAAATACGTATACGCAAAATAAAAGTGTATAATATTGTGACTTTGGGTATATAATATAATAATTAATACTTAGTCACAAGTGCTCATATATATTAATGGAAAGTATTAGGTACACAAAATTATTCAAACAATTTAAAATAGTGCTGTCAGTACTATTTTTTATTGTGGTGTAATCACAATATTTTTTTTAAATTACGTTTACGCAAAACAAATAAAATGGCTTTTTAAAGTGATTTTAAAGTTATAACACCTATCATAAAATGTATAGATAACAACATTTCAGAGACAACCTCATTGGGGTTTTATAATTTTCTAAACATTAAGCTCGTTATCGAAAGTACTATTTTTTTCCCCACATTTTTAAAACACTAACTTTTCAAACATATTATTTAAAAAAACGCCTGTGAGGTTATCTCCAAAATGTTGTTTTCTATCAATTTTATAATAAGTGTTTTATTTAACTCTAAAATTATTCTAAAATGCCATTTCATTTGTTTTGCATAACATGTTTTTACCGTTGAAAATTATAATATTAAATTAAATTATATATACATTGTGAGAAATAACATCGGATATTGACAATAAAAATATTTAAATGTCTTGAGCTTAATATTATATAAACCCAGCTGTAACAATAAAATGGTCAATCCAATGAATTTTTTGTTTATAATATTTTTATTGCAAATAAATTTTGTATAATTTTTATAATATAAAACATTTTTTTGTATCTCTAAACGTCCATCAAATCTTCTCCTTCTTACTCTCTCCCAACTATTTGGGGTCGACCACCCTAGTCTTACACTTCCTCTTAACTCCACCTCCAGCATATTCTTCTTTATTTACCCCCACTTTCCTCATATGACTCGCCATCACATCCCCCACCTCTTGTTTGGTCTTCTTCACTCCTTTCAATTAACATATATTTTCTTTACTAATCTTACTGCCTCAGTCTCTTCCCTCCTTAATACATGTATGAGCCATATTTTCTCATTTATTCACCTCTGCTACAATCATTCTCTGTTCTATTTACACATTCTGTTCCATATATCATTGCAGGTCTCATCCCTGCCTTATAAAATTTACAATTTAACCTAATACGGATTCTTTTGTCACACAAAACATCTAAAATTTCTCTCCAATTCGTCCATCCACACTCAATCCTGTGTTTCATATCCTCTTCAAAACCCAATCTTTCTGTATAACGGACACTGAATACTTAATAAACCTTTCAACCTCTCTCACTACATACCTACTCAACTTTATTTCTAGTCTTTCCCTATTCTCTCTGTGTTCCCTTTCACCAAAATTATACTTTATATATTCTATTTTATTCCTACTAATCCTTAGTCCTTTACAATCAAGAGATTTCCTCCACTCTTCAAGTCTACCATTCACTTCCTTAGGACTCTCTCCTATCAGAACTATCATCTGCAAACAGCATGTATCATGGCACTTCACCCAGTATATCCTTTGTTATTTCATCCATTACCAGGAAAAACAAGTTAAGACTCAAAGCCGAACCCTGATGCACTCCCACTCTGACCCTAAAATCCTCAGTTTCTCCACATAGACTCCTCACTTTTGTACTCGCCCCTTCATACACATCTTAAGTAATTTTCACATACACATTTGATAATCCTTTCTTCATTAATGCCCACTTTTAGATCTTCCTAGAAACCCTATCATAAGCATTCTCTAGATCAATAAATACCATACACAATCCTTTCTTTGTACTTCTCTACAATCTGTCTTACACAAAATATTGACTCCATTGTTGATCTCCCAAACATAAACCCAAACTGATTTCTAGTAACAATTGTCTCACTTCTTACCCTTTTATCTATCATCTTTTCCCAAATCTTCATACTGTGGCTCATAAGTTTTATTCCTTTATAATTTTCACATTCATATATTATGTACATCTCCATAGCCGCCCATCAAATATATTTAAATAACTAAAAATTATAAATTTTGGCAAATACATTTTTTGTACTTATTATTTTTCTTGGAAAATAATGAACTTATAAGCAATTTTATTTCTATATTTTTTTATAGAAAATATTACGTTCTACAATTAAAATTCTATACATTTTTATACTAATTGTTATATTATTTTAGTTAAGTTCAAAAAGTCATAAAACTACCCTTTTTGGTTATTTTTCAATCCTCTAGAGATAGGAGGGTGAGTAATTATAAGACCAAATTTACTTTTTTAATTTAAATAAAATAATGAGGGGAGTCCTACATAAAATATTTGAAAGTTCAAAAATAAGGACCACGCTAATATACATATATTATATACCTATTATGTTAAACTTTCATAACAATATGACTAGTTTACAATCTTTTTTATATTTCTTCTTAAAATAGTTTCTTTATCACACAATATTTTTGACATACTCCTTCAATAATATTAATCCAAATAATTTATAATATATACCTATAACTTGTATTTTTCTTAGCATTTAATCGTATCTCATATAAATATTCATCACTTTATAATATACAAACCTGTATATGCTCTTTCGGTTGAACGGTTATATAGCAAACGGGTTGAAGGTAAAGCTAGCATTGGCATTGCCGAGGTTGGTTCTAATGCATTGTTTTCTAGACCATTTCGACGAATTGAAGGATGTATTTTTGAATATTGACTTTCTATTTTTTGATCTTGTGTCGGTGAACATGATTTTGATGAATTATCATTGTCAATACTGTCTGATAAATTATTCAATGATATTACAAAACGATTTTTCACTCCTTGACGGTATACAACACCAATGTCATGGAGTAACCTTATATCATCTTCTGTTATCTTCAACTAAATATTTAAATATTTAAATTTTTAATAATTTAATAAGTAATCAAACATATTGTTATAACTACTACATACTTTTACCAATTCATTATTAGCATCAATGTTATAAGAATTAAATGTCAAAACAAAAGAATCAGTATTAAAATCATCTGCTTGACATAGTTGTAATACTTGTTTATACAGTTGGCCTGCAGTTTCATTTTGATCTACTGTCAATAGATATACTTTCACATCCTTATGTATGCGTATAACACATTCAGCCTGATTGTTTTCTTCATGTTGGTCATTATCAGATAATACAAAACGATTTTGAGATTCTTTACCAATTACCAAGCCAATATCAATTAACAGACGATCATCATCCTCAACCAATTTTGGCTGTAACATGAATATAAAATAATAAAATTAATTAACACGAAAAAAACATTAGTAATTTATTAGTTACCTTATCCTTAGTCTCTGATGTGAAATCTGATTTAAATGAACTAAACGTAAGATAAAAAGAATCGACATCTAAATTATAATGCTGTGCAACAATATGAACAAATTGTCGAACGGTTTTTTCCTTATCAATAAAACATTCAAATTTATCATTATTAATAGATTTATCATGAGGGTCATCAAATTTGCGTACCAGGCATTTTGCCTGGTCATCGTACCCTTCTGGGTCTTCAATAAGATTCACCATTACCTAAATTCAAACATTTAAAAATTGTACCTTCATAGATTATCAATAAAATTATGTAACTAAATACTTTTTAATATCATGTGTACAATTCAAATACTTACGTCAAAACATGCATTAAATGCTCAAACAATAAATAAAGATGAAAATCTTTGAGATTAGGTAAGTACTAGAATATATTTTTTTACATGTTCTGTAAAAGATCAAAAATATCAAATATAAAAGTGGTATCAAATTACAGAGTATTTCAAAATATGTTAACTATACAAAAACAGTATTTCACTAATTGTGATAGCCAACTACCGTTAGCTAAAATGCTTCCCACTACTACCACTATTTTTATCTCATTTCTGATTGGTGAGACTGCTTGTTGTCGTCGAGATTATAATAAATGACTCACTAGTAAGTATATACTTTAAAACTGAAAATATATAATTACTTTGATGGTGCAATTTGTTATTCACAATTAAACAAAATAATAATAAAAAAATTGATCTAAAAGAAAGTTAAAAATAAATAAAAGAAAATTTGAAAATGTTTTTGAGGTATGTTATATTTTATATTATAGAATATCTATAGTTTAATATAAATTATAATTATTATAATAAATCTATAATAAATATTATTATTTGTTAATTTAGGTTTTAATTAAAGTTTATTACAGTACACAGTAGACGCAAAATATGTTAGGAGTATAGCCTGATTTATTTCTAGGTGTTTGTCACAGTGCCAAGTCCCAGAGGCGGCCAGTGACGTATTATAGGGTCAGAAGGAGTGTCAAAATTAGACTGATTTTACTTCTACTCTTGCAAACCATACAACTGTCTTCGTTTCCCTACAATATTCTAATGGTAGGTTGCACTCATGTGTGACTTCTTATTTTTAGATTCACAATTATATTTATGCAAAACAAATGGAAAAAATTGTGAAAACTGAAATATATTTACCATTTTACTATAAATGGATATCAGTATGGAATTCAAGGACAAAGCTAGAAACTGAAGGGAAGGGACAAACAATTGTTTAAATAAACAAAATGTAATAGGTACCTTATAAAATAATTATAATATATATAAATAAATATGTACCTAATTTACAAATAAATTTTTTAAATACTGAACTCTTATTTGTATATATATATTATTTTTAAATTTTTAAACTGAGTAAAAATGAGTACCACAATTTTTCAACATTTTCAAGATATTGTTTCATGTTTGAAATTTTCCTCTAGGTACCTACCAATTTATAACAAATTATATTGGAAATTATTTTAAGATAGTGAAAAACTACTTACATTTTGATAAAATTGGGTATCTATTGCTTACATCAATTATAAATTCAAATTATATTGTGCCCACCTATTATTATAGTAATTTAGTATAATCAAGTAGCAATTTCAAACTTTCAAATATTTTTTTATGTTTTCTAGTAATATAAAGTATATTATGTAATAATATATATCATAATATTTAAAATGTTCAAATATAAAATATATTTTTGTAGTTATATTTACTGTTAATTGGAATTTGGCCAGTTATGTATTACAACTTTTGAGAGAATTAGAAATCATTTGATGGGTTTCTTTTTTATTATATTTTTAACCTAATATAAATGCATTTTAATGAATACAATTTTGTGCAACTATGCTTAGTTAACCAGTTGAATAATTAAAAAAATCTTGTTATTTATGCTTTTATTCTTAAAATATCAGCATAACATATTGATAGATTAAATTACAAATTAAATGTTAAATAATTATTTGCGACAGTAGGATATTTTCCATCCTTAAATTATTTTTTTAAATACAAAATTGATATAAGTAGGTAATAATAAAAAAAATTTCAATTTACTGGTATAAATAGTTAGGTACTCTAAATTTGTCTCTATTCTCCACTACTATCATCCATTGTTGGCATAGAATATAACACTAAGCACTTCCTCGATATTTTCTTTTCTAGTACCTATCTAAAATTTCATCTTGTCCATATTCATTTTTAGCTAGGTTTCAACCCATACAGTTTTAATGATTATATCAGGATGGTATATAATTGCTTCTTAATTTCTCTTGATTTCGATTATGACCCTAATAACTTTACAAGTCAATAATGACATATATTTCCCAATTTAATTATGACTGCTACTTTATTTTTTAATCATTATTGTTTTTAGATATCTATTTAAATTAATCTATTTTTTCAGTCATCTTTTCATAAATGTGGGAGCCTACTTTCAATATGGCCTCATTTAGTTTACTGAATAGCGTACATACTCACTCATTTCTTATATAACATTTTCAAAAGAATTCGATTATTTAAATATTTTTAGAAAAATAATATCTATAGTTTCTGGTAAAATAAATATACAGGGGAAAATATCGCATAATATTTTATAATGGTTAATTATGGCAATTTATTCATTGCCAAGGACAAACCCATGGAAGTGTGATTCCAATGTGACTCCTATACCTTGGTAATATTAACTATTAAGTATTAAATGAGAAAATTTGAAATGGTTAAAAAAATATATTCATAATTTTAAAATTAAATTATAAACATTTTTAATATTGTTAATTCTGTATATTCAGCTTTGCATCCATAACTAAATCAATTAATTAAAACAAATAGGTACATTTAAAAGTTAAAATTTATTAAAAAAATTGAATTAAGTTGATACAAGAAATTTGCTTTCCCGACTTTTATTTTATGTTTACCACCTTTAGGTAAAACTACAATATTTACAATTGGCAAAGATGAGTGGGTGTAAAATCCAAATGAAAAATTAATACTATAGGTGTTCCAAAGTGCTGATTGGCCAGACCAAATAAATATACTAATATTGATTATTTAGTCATTACAGTTACGCAATATATTGTTCTAAAACGCAATATAGTAAAAATTACAATAGGTATATGGAATAAAAATTGTTGTGATAACGTTAAAATACCTATCATAATTTGTTTTAAATATCCATCAATAGGGGATCCACATCACTCGTCAGGTAGGATACTAGTGGTGGAATTGAATTTTAAAATAAATAATAAATAATTAGTTTTAGAAAAAATTATTCTGAGTGGAACTCGGTATAATATACCTGCATAATACAATTATTGTCAAGACATTTTTTAAAAATACTGTTGAGAAACTTCTATTTTCAATATGTCATATACCTAATTTATCTTTAGTTTTTATATTTTTGAAAATAAATGTTGCCACAAGTGCTTTAACATACATACTTTCACATTTATTTAAACCAATAGGGAGAGGGATTGAACCCCCTCCCATCTTGTGCACATGACCTTGAAATTTGTTATAAAATAATGAAAAAAAAAAATCCATTACAATTTTTATAAAATTCAATAATAAACTAAAAATATAAAATATAAAAATGCTTAAGTTATAAAATACATATTTTATTATTTATCACAAACTGTAATATGGGAATGGGATATATAGGTATAATAGGGTACAACAGGTAAGTTATTACTTACGTTGACATTTTCAATCAAAATTATTTTAAGTCGAGTATATAAAAATATGCAATTGCATATAAATCCAGATTCCAAGCCCTACTAGTTATTACTTATTACCACTGATTATAAATAGATACATTTATAAAACAAAAATATAAAAATAATAATATTATCCATAAATATTTATAATTATACTATACTAAAGAACATACACTACAATACTATTTTCCAAACATCATATTTTATTGACAGTAATAAAATCTAATTACTTCCATTTTTTTAACATAAAAAGTAATTTTGTGACATTCGTGCAATATATAATCACCACACAATTTAAAATGCAATATGTGATTTATCACATAATGTAGAATGCCATTGGTAAATAGAAATCTGAATAATATCAGTTTAAATAATAATTTATTTGAATCTTTATTAATTTTAACTAACTATATCTGATGATTTTTTCATCAGTTTTATAAAAAAGTATTTATAATATGTATGGTTAGACTTTAAAATATTAATATTGCACTATTTGAAATTTTAATGTGTTCAATGAAATTTTAATTAATATTATACTATTTTGTTTTAATGCTGTATTGACAAGTAATTTTATAATTATTATCTGTATAATGTAATAAACATTGTACGTGATTTCAAAATAATAAGATATGGTAAATCACTTGTTAATTATGGTAGACATTTGTTTTGTGGTAGTTCACAAATTGTACAAATGCAAATTTTGTTATGTTATGTTTATATAAATTAACTATGAATTATTAAAAACCTAAAAATTATATAGAAAATATTTCATTTCTTCATTTAGGTATTATGAATTATTATTATGGTTCTGTAAATCAAAAATAAAACGTTGATGACCCACAAATTAACACACACACATAACGCCAAACAATTTTGATAAATTGTCCACCACTAAGATCTTACATTAATTTACCTATACATTTTAACAACATTTTACTAATAATTATTGAAATTTTAGTTGAAATGTTTGAAACCACTAAAGTAGATTGTTTTAAGATTTTCTATAGACAGTCATCATAAGCATTTTGAAAAGTATTTATCACAGTATTTAAAATTCAATAATAAAAAATAAAATAAAATCGCAAGTCAATTAAATATGGTTACCTAATATGATAATTATAAATGATTGTATAGGTAAATACTATCTACCTATAGTTTTAAAAATACATAGCTTCAAAAGAATGCATTTTTTTTTTTGGATAAAATATGTGGAGGGATGATGAAAAATGTCAATGGAGTACTTTGCCTGTACTTTCCTCCCCATTTCAACCACTGGCACATGTCTAAATTGTTTATGACTACTTGTATAATACTACAATAAAAATTTCAATCTGTTGATTACGTAATGAATGCCTTTTTGTTTTATTAATATATTATTATGAGTTATGAGAATTTTTGGCTATGGTGACATACACAATCTACCCAACTAGTTTTACCAGGGCTTGAAACCGGTATGAAAAATGGTATCATATAGGTGCTGCTTAAAACTTTTACAAAATCTAAATCAAAACTGAAAAAATGAATAATAGTATTCAAAATTAAAATTGAAACCGAAAAAAAATGGAAAACGGTATTGAATATTAAAATTGAAAGTGAAAAAAACAAATATTGGTAATTTTAAAATCGAAAAAACAAAATATGGTATTATAAAGCAAAATTGAGACCAAAAATATGGCTGCATACTAACAGAGCCAATGGTTATTTTCTCAGTTATTTATTGAGTCCAATAATATTTAAATTTTAGACTGTATTGTACCCTATATAATACTATAATTTTCTAGTTATACCATGGTATGATATAATATATCCAATATAATGTACATAATACCACCATATATCGTAGTTTATAGTTGTAACTTTGAAGGTGCGATTACTTCTTGGGCAGTATAATAAATTATAATTTATAATATCTGATTTTAAATATTAATGAATTATTTTTTATTTAGTTTTTAATAAATAGTAAAATATAAGTCACCCACGGTCTTGAAACCGAACTTACTATATTATATTATATATATATATATATATATATCTGTATTCTCATATTTATTTTCTATGTTACCTAGGTATATTTCTCTTAGTATTTAAATTTTTTATTATTATTTCTGTTAGAACATTATAGCTGTATTTTATTATAATAAATTGTACATTGGATCCATCCCTTATTTATAAAAAAATTATATCAATTTATAACTCTATTAGGTTGGTAAGTCAAACGGTGTGCCAAAACAAAAATCATATAAATGAACACAGATGCGTCCAAGAAGAAGTCAGTGCAGTGCGGCGCCGCTCTCTGTTATTCACAAGACTAATCTAGAACGCTGCCATGCTAATACTTCATCGACCTATATACTTATATATTTCAACTTTTACTGTTTTATACTAATATATTAAAATTAAAATAATATGATATTTTGACATACTATGATGTTGTAATGTTTAAATTAAATTTTTTCTACAATAAAAATGATAAAAGTACTTTCCTAGTTATTTATTTGATGGAAAACATAAATTTAATTGAATGTATTGATATACTTAAACAAAATAAATAACTTATTCGAAATATATTATTTATTACAATAATAATAATAATAAACTAATGTATCTGTACCGTGCCACATTTGTATAGAGAAACTTTACTCGTACAGTCCACTCCGACTTACTGACCTAGTGGACGCTCAGCTTAATACATGATAATATTAGGCACTAACTACCTATTTGTAATTTATGATTTTTTTCTAAGATTTATAAATGAATATAGTAATTTCATAAGTTTTACTACAATTCAATTATAAGTTGTTTAAAACTGTCAAGTTTATTATATATATCTTTAGGAATACAAAAAAAGAAATGATAAAAATTAGAAATTCTATAAAATGCTAATCTAACTTTCAGGCCCCGATACAGTGAGTCACGGAAAATTTTGTACTATTAAATGACGTACCTACTTATTTTCAAAAACATAAGAACTAGGTACAACTACCTAGTTATAAATTAAGATAATTAATAGTCATTATATAAGGGTCCAGTATTTTTTTAATAATGCACTGTTAATTTTTGCAAAAATAATAGTACCCATCTTGAATTTTTACTTATGTATGCAAAACGTTATAGTACAAAAGGATTATCATTGAATCCAGGCGACAATGATTAAACACACAAAGATTTTATTTTGTATTAATATTTTACTTACTGTTTTTACACACACAATAGGTAGTAGACGATATAAAAATTAAAAATCGTAACAATTCCACTCAACAGCAAATTAGAGTTCAGACGAATAATTTGTATTTAATGGGTCAAAAAGACGGTGGAAAATAAAAATGTTTAGTAAAGAGTTTAAGACCAAATATTTGTTACATTATGCTTGTGCGTTTTTGCTTCATGGTTCATAAATCATAATTCATATCAAATAAATTGTAATATCAGCTTATCAATAAGTTGACCTTCATACAAAATTTATATATTATGGGAGAACGATGACGTTTTTACTGTTCCATGAAATTAATTTTAATGATTTAAAATTTGAAATTATCACTAAAAATTTAATATTTTTAATAAAATTTTACCGTTTTCATATTTTTCATTTGTATGATGTGTGTTACTTTTATGTTATATTCTGTGCTTTAACCCTTAAGAGGATGCTATACCCGCATTTTCTGTCTCCGTCCATCTAATTGGCAATATAGCAAAATTGTACAACGCAAAATTGAAATTATGGCATTTTGGTTAGATTTAGGGCTTAAACACCTATATCAAATTTAACGAGAAGAATAATTTCGAGTGAATCTCATGGACTTTTTGTAAAATATTGTCACAAAAAAAAGTTACGGCATTTTTAGTTTTTGATATTTTTAAATAGCTTTAACTTTTTCGTCAGACGATATTTTACAAAATGCCCATGAGGTTCACTCGAAAACATTCCTCGCTCTAAATTTTATAATAGGTGTTTATACTTTAAATTTAACCTAAACACTAAAATTTCTGCGTAGTGTGATTTTGCTATATTATCTGTTAGATAGACAGAGACAACAAATGCGAGTGTAACATCCTTTTAAGCAAGCACATGCCTTTTTTTTAATGTGCAGTCATGTGGGGTCTATTAGACACCATTTCTAAAAATGAGTAGGCACATTATTTATGAAATAAAGATAATTTTTTTTTAAACATTTAATAATAAAAATAAATCTAATACTGTGTGGATTGTTATAATTAAAAAGATATATTTCAATTACAAATGTAATACATTTTTCCAACACTTCCTGCAAGAGTTCAAATAAGGCAGACATCAGTTCAAATTATTTAATAATATATCTTTATCCGATAATAAAATTATCCGGGTTTCGGATATCCGGATAATTTTCATCACTAATATTTAATTTTCCATTACATCTTATTCTATCATTAAAATATATCAGGCGTGTTTTTATTATAACGACCCAGAGCAACCAGGTCGCCTCATTCAGGAGGTAAATTTATTGAACATGCCAAAGGACATTGCATATACGACAACGGTACAAGACCCGCCCTCACCATTCTTTCAACAAGCAATAATTGTTCAAGGAATATTTGTTGGAGTTGTATTTGCAAACATTAATTGTATTCAAATATTTAATAAGGAACTAAATACTGTTACATCTGCAGGATGTTACGGTACATTCAAAACTGTTACAAGCACTGCCAAACAATTCCGAGAAGAAACATTTATGACCTTTTAAATTATTTACACAAATATTAGGAGTTAATTTAGTATTGCTTAAAATATTGATAATCAAATTGAATAATTAAATTGTATTAACTTATGTTTTAGTCATTTCCAATGGTGTGTGCACTATTATTCAGTGCCACCGAAAAAACATAGGTACACTGCTTTTTTCATATAGTCTGTAACCTACTACCATTACAATATAATCAATTAACAATAATAATGGACTATGAGCGTGGGCAGTGTGGCCTGAAGAATGTAGTCCTAATAGTGTTTCCAGAGAGTTAGATACCTACAGTGCTGTTGGTTTCATTACTGCCAAGTACCTATAATAAATATAGAATAACATAAATATACAATAATAATAGGTACTAAATATTATTGACACAAATACAATTTATAGTGTATGTGTATGATTTAGTGAGAACAAATGCCAAAGACACTCGGGTATTTCAAAATAAGTTTTAGCTGTAGCCCACCTACCACCAACTAAAGGGCTCCCATTCACCAACAATTTCATATGGAAGACAGTTTTAGATAAACTTAGAATACATTCAGCATCATCCTGAAGTCTAAAACTGTATGAACCAAAATTTATAAGTACTTTTGGAAGTGAAATACGGACAAATAATGTGTAATAAAATGATAGTTGAAGAAGTATAAATAGTAAATAAGATTATAAGTTGTAAATGTAAAAAAACTAAATTTAGAAATAAAAGTATAAAGATTGTAAAAGTTAAGAGTAGCTATATAGAATTATATTGTAATGGTAGTAGGTTACGGACTATATGAAAAAAAGCAGTGTATGTTACACGGATCATTTAACTCAATTATTGCTGTTGCTGGGCAATAATTATCTGCTCTCTTTTTCCTCCGTCTTTCACAGATCAAGTACCTACCTAATTTATCAAACATAATAAAGAATTATTAGTACATAAATCAATATTTTATGTGAACTAAATACCACAAATTATATGAATTAATTAATATAATCTGTGTAAATACCAACATTTTATTTTGATTGACACTTTTTTTATAATATTTGTAATGCAAATTGTCAATGTACACATTAAATCTGTCGTGAACACCGGGTGTGCTCGAGTATGTTCTTTGAAGTTATTGATTATCTAAAATGAATTGTCAATGAATAATTAAATTTTGATTACATGATTACTTTTTATAATTATAAATTACGAACTTCATGATCATCAGCTGGCTATTCATATGAAAACGTGTCGTGATGTACAACTAAAATGTAGACATAATATATAGGTAAATGTATTAAAATATATTTATTTCCATTTATACCAATTTTTTCTAATAATTATTAATTAATTTTTGTTATTAATTACTGTCATTTTTTGGTTCAGAATCTAAGTCAACAATATATATATATATATATATATGGATATAACTTAAAAGGATGTCAGCGCAAACAATATTCAATGAAAAACTTATGTTAGCATTTTTCATTTTTAACAACTTACAAATATCTTAGAAATATGAAACAAAAACAAATTAAAGATAACAACATTATCTAGTGCTTTACAGAGGTTTTTTACGATATTTAAATTTTTTTAAGTTATTGTTTTAAAAAAATATTATAAATGTTAAGTTTTTAATAATTCATAAAACATGTTTAAATACACATATCGAAAAAAGGCTGCATAGGGCACTAGATAATTTTGTTTTTTGTTTCATGTTTCTAAGATATTTGTAAGTTGTTATAAATGAGTAATGCAAAAGTAATATTTTCGATAAAATTTTATTAATTTATAAAAAACAACCACAATAAAAATGATAGGTATAGTAATAAAACCAAATACCTATTAATAATTTTTAATATGTATATAAAAAAATTTCAATTGTAAAATTTTCTACAAATTACCTATATAAAACCCATTAAAATAACAGTACTAACATCCTCTTAACCTACTTATAATCTTTTTTCAATATTTTGGGCATATTTTCTTTTTTCATTTTTATAAGAGTACCTATTAAATTGTTTGAATGAATTATTTTTTTAATTTTAAATATATCTTTTTCACCTATGTACCTATTATCTTTATACATTTTGTTATTATCTAATTAAATTATAATAATATTTTATTCTATTATATTTTAATTAATATTAATTAAAGATGTAGGTACTAGGTACCTAAATAAAAAAACTATTTAAAACCAATTTTTTTATGCTAGGCATGTAGGTGTAGAAAATATACAATAATTTTACTTACCCGCTTCCGCATCAAACTGTACATAATTATGATTATTATTTATGATATCTAAATAAACATAAATTATATTATAATTAGGTACTTTAGTACAAATAATAAATCATAAATACATATCAAATTCTGGATGTATTATATGATAGTTATAATCGTGATAGAAAAATTTATATTGATCTAAATAAACATGCAATATTCAAGTAATTACTATGATAATATACTCCCCACACTTCTATTTTTTTTTTATTATTAATTAAAAAATATTTCTACTGCAGGTATAAAAATAAGGAACTGTTTTCTCTATTTAAATCAGGAGTAATTACAAAAACTTATATTCTACTTCATATTTCAGTTTTATATATTAATACTAAAAATATTTACCATTAAATTGATGGGCATCCATTTTACCATTTTAATACAAATAATAATAAAAGTAATAATATTTAAATAATACAAATTAATTATTGTTATAAAAAACTTTATAAATATAATTGCACGTGAGTAATACACTAATACCTGTAGTAATTCTGTGGTAATACGAAAAATTTTAGAAAAAACTATAGAGTAAGGATAAAGTAAGAAAAAACTGATGTCTAATATAACAAATGTTCTATGACAATTGTCGCCGTGGATCTGACTGATATACTAATTTATGATCTGATGTTGTTATATTCTGTGATTTTACTTCACCTCGTCTTCACCACTGGAAGTTTGGAAAGCAGTCGGTGAAATGGAGTTCAGTCGGCAAAACGCAAAATCAGAAAGTTAATAAACTATAAATTTATTCGGCAGAATCAGAAAAAAGTTTTTTTTTTTTTATTTATTTACACATTTTGAAGGAAGTATTTAGAATTTAGTCGACAAACTATAAATTGTTCGGCCAAAATTAGAAAAAATAACCCCCCCCCCCATATCTTTTAGCACTGGCACTGGCTTCATTCATCAAATTTTTACCATTGCTGTGATTAATCGCACGAATTGTTTGTTCATCATTCGTTCACTTCGACGACCTGGTACCTTAATTTACTTATTACTATCGAAATAATGGTTATTATTATTATGTATCATTTGGTTTATTCATTTATTTTATTTTAATATTATTATTTTTTTTTTTGTTTCCCGCATGATACATACAAGGTTTTAAATATTATGTCATATTTGAATGACAGCATTTGGCGGGAGGGTGGGATTGCAGTGTGTGCGACGACACCACCAACTTAAAAGTGATAATAATTCACCTTCCATTATGTATTGGAACTAATGTTCCAATATATAGTCATAAATTCATAATTAACTTATATATTATTAATAGATATTATATATTAGTATATTATACATTAATCTATGATATTATATTGTGTTCTTTTTTAATAATTTATATGTTTATATTATTTACATGTATATATTACAATATATACCTACACTTTAAAAAAAAAAAAATAGCTCACCTAAAACTTTGTACACCCGAAAAAAAAACTGAAATGACATCCCTGAATATTTGTAATTATAATTATAAGAGATTATTCCCTTATAAATAATCTTATAATATTGGACAAATAATCTATATAAAACACACCTCCTTGAATTTACTATTATTTCCATTCCCTTTCTTACTCTCTTTTAATAAAAATTGGTTGTCTCAGTAAAAAATGAATGCCAAAACCACCATATTAAAACTGGTCCGTCTTCCAATCCACTTGTTTGGGACAGAGTAAACTTATAATGGTACCTACCTATTGTTCCATGGACTGTAATACTGATCTACAATTCCCCCAACTATTAAAAAGCCATACCTATTGCCTTATATTATACCAATGCCAGATAAAGAAATAATGAACATATTGTCACATTATAATTAATATAAAATAGTTCTAATGATTTAAAATAATGCGATTTGTAGTTTTTATTTATAACAATCTTACATTATGCACTTTCCATCATAATCTTCACTACTAAATTGTGATATTAATAATAATTGTTATGTTGTAAACTGTATCTATTAAACAATATTCTACTTTATAACCTTTATAATACCTAATAAGTACCTAGTACCTACCTCAATAAATACTTACCTATTACCATTGCACGTTGCTTTTGCTAATAATATATTTTAGGTATAGGTACTTTTATAAATAAATACATATGAAAGACTACAACACTATTAATTTTGTACAATGTAATTTTAATAATAATAATAATTTATTCAATATATTTAGAAAACTGAATATATAAAAGTAAATAATTAATACCTTTAAAATAGTAAAAAAAAAGTATAATTATATAATATATAACATAATTTAAAAAATAATACCTATTATCTATATTAACAAATATATAAAATATAATATACAGGTATACCTGTGATTATATTATATAGGTATATAACAGTAGATAGGTACATCAAAATTAATAGATACACATTTTAAAACTAATATTATATTCATCTTTTATAATCACATACTATAAGTAACATATACATACATATAATATAAAATAATTACATTTTTATAAATAACTAGAATATTAATAAAACTGCCTACTGTATAATTATTGAAGTTATATTTGTTAATTAAACATATTACCTATATATAGGTATTTATATCTCACTAAATTTGAAACTTCATTATTTATAAGACTATATTATAACTTAGTGTATTTTTTTAAGTATAAATTGTAATTAGTTACTTATTACAAATATAAGAACAATTAAGAGAATAGGTATATGTATATATTATAAAATCCGTTTGATTGAAGTTTGTTTATAATATATACTTACTAATAGTACACTGGTACTTAAACAAGTGTTGAAACAAAAATTTGTAAGTAACATTTTGTCAGCTGAATCCATTAATATTGTATATATTCTAGCTGAAAAATTAATAAGTAACATACAAATTACTAATAAAATTAATATTTGGAGAAAAAATAAAATTTTTTTATTAAAATAAAATATATGTACTTCATTTTTTGATTTTCTGTAAAAAAAAAATGTTTAGATATAAAGAAACGACTAGGAGTTTTGGAGTAAATATAAATTGTTTCATAGCAAATTAGTTTTAGATGGAACTTTCCACCATTACTAAAATAATATATATTAGTCGCATCATAAAATGTGCATATATCTAAAAATTTTCTTACAGAAAAAAAATAGTAATAATATTATTATTTTATTATACCATATTCACTCAAAGTTGATTTTATAAGAAGCAATAATTAATCATTGCTTTCAAATTTAATATATCCACTACCAATTTTTATATTTTATTTTGTAGCGTTTTGTGTTAGTATTATATAGGAGCAAATGAAAACTAATGGCACCTATTATTAGAGTAATTACCAATTATTATTTAGATATATCAGTTATTACCTGCAAATATGTAGATATTTATTTTTAAGCTCACGTTTAGTAAAATCAAATAAAATTAGTATATTCACTATAATAATTGCTTATAGGGCTCAAGTAAAAATGGTGAATTAGAAAAATCAAATTTTGCCGCTCCTAGAATACTCTCTCTCTCTCTCTCTCTCTAAAGTACACTCTAATGTATAAATGTTCTCACAGAACCTTCTTAAAAATGTAAATAAGCAAAATATACCTTAAGCCAGCCCTGCTTATAAGTTCTAACTTAATAATACTAATTATATTATATAAAAACATATATTGTTAAATTGGACTTTATTGAACATTCTTAACCCTGGAATTTTTTTCTATTTAATTTGTTCTTATTTTATCATTTTCATTGTCATGTTATTGATGTGTACTTTCATGTGTATTATTAAATTAAGTAGGTATGTGAAACAAGGTGTAGTAAAACTGCTGTTATTATTGACATTTACAAAATATATTTTTAAAATTAATTTGTGAAAAACATAAAACATCTAAAATATCTGTTTTATTTACATTTAATTACATTAAATAGCCAATAAAAATATTTTTCCAGGAGAGAATATCCGGATAACTGATAAGTGATAAGATTGCAGTTATAATGGGGAGAGAATGTCCAGATACCTTAGATATACCTATGCACCTATTACATTGTAAACTGCATTTAATATTAAAATAAATAAATAATATACTATTTAATTGGAATTTACATCTAAATAAAGTGTAGGTATATATTATACTAACTAATAATTTACAGTATGTATATTAAGTCTATGCCAACTACCATTATATAGCTTGATGTGCGAGTAGTGACTACTATATATGATGTTACACATAATATATATTATTTTGACTAGATACCAAGATAGAAAATGAGAGTACACAATAGGTATTTTATTATTACATTTGGCATACATGAATAATATAAAAACAGCGATTCATACTTTATTCTTCACAAAATTTCATAGATTCTGCACAGATATATAATATATATATATATATAATCATATAGATATGTGATTCTGCATAAATGTATAGGTAGGTATACTATTAAAAATTAATTTGTTTATTTTTGAACTGTAACCAGTAAAAATATTGATCCTTTATTAACATATTATTTTCACATTGAATTTCCAAATTTTTAAATACTTCACTTTTAAAATTTTTTTAAAGTACTTCTTTGTATTATGACTATTTCTGATATGTTCAATTTTAGGTAGTAAGCCTTTTCTTCAATGTCATTTTTTTCTGTATTTTGTAATTATAGAGATAATGGATATTTCTAGTCAACATAACGGATCGGTAGGTATCTACAACTATTATTAATATTAAGAACTTCTTCCTTCTTATTCAGACAAGAGATTTATTGTTAGTTTAAACAAATTGTTATATCTTGTTATAAATTGGTAGTACAAGGAAAATATCTCCAGTAAATATATATTTTTTTATATACCTACACTACCGTTGAAAAGTTTCTATACAGATATACTACGAGCTGTAGTCATTTTTGTGTGGCATGGGGAAGGGTAGGGTATGTAGGGCAAAGTTAGGTTAGGCCCATGCCCTATATAAGGTCATGGTTCGAAGGTGCGGTTCTTGTCCCAAAACGAACCAAAACATACTACTTACCATGTATACCCCTATCCGGAAACTTTCTGATGGTAGTGTATATATAAATAGAATTGATCATTTTTAGTATTCCATATATATATATGCATACATGTATCTATAGGATATAACGGGATATTTATGCTTTTTGAAAATACATTATAACATAAATAGGTATTACAATGTTGTGAAATAGTAGATATAAATTAAAACAATGTTATATACTAAATAGATTACTTCAAATACATTCACAGACTAGGTATTGTTTGAAATAACAATTTCATTTGCCCCCCCCCCCCAATGCTTCAGGCACTTGTAGGTACATATATTTTACCAATTATTTATTTACCTATCATATATTTATACAGAACAAAAATACCTAATCAATTATATTGATATCAGAGCAAAACTAGCGAGAGAGGGCAGCTTACCCTTCCTAAAGTTGCCTCAGTAGGCTAAATCATTAAGGGCTTAGCCCAGTTCTGGAAATCAGTTGGCAAAATGAGTGCAGTTGGAAAACAGCAAGAAGTTAATTACTTCTTTTTTATCATTTTATGTTTTATAGGAATTATTTTGTCAACATTTAGTAGGAAAACTATAAATTAGCTTTTCAGTCAACCAAATCGTATCTTTTTTTTTTTGCTTATTACAAAAAAAATATCAATACAATTGGCTAAATTAAGCACAGTGCTCTCTTAAAAAATTACTTTGCCAAGCCCTTGATTGATATAGGTACCTATATAAAAAATACAATATATTCATATATTCTGTGTATACTTTTTACTAGGTACTTTACTTTCAAATAGATTTTTCCAAAATTAGAATATACAATAAATCTACTATTAAAATATAGCAAATAACTAAATATATGATTTTATCAAAGATATATGTTAATTTTTATTATATTTAGGTAGTATAGTAACATTGATTATAAATTATAATTCATGTATACATTTATTATACCTGTATCTATTAAGAGTGCCGTTTCTTTTACCTAATAATACATTAAGCCCAAAACTAAACCCTATTAAGTTTCAGGTCAACCAAACAATGCTAAAACATGCCAACTTGAGCCAAAATTTTTACCAAATATTATAAAAATATGTCAATTTTATCAATTATTACTTAAATTGATAATAACAAGGAAAATACATTTTTTAGAAATATATTCTAAATGGGTAATTGTTTCAACAAAAGAGATTATAAACATTACTTTGTAGGTATATCACTTTTAGTTTTAAAGTTATACATCAGAAACTTACAAAAATCACTGATTTTTCAAAATGAATTTTTTTTCCCATATTATGTATTTTAAAACTTAAAAGAGTATGCTAAATATAGATTTTATTTATCATGATTACTTTTTTTTATTTTAAACCTAAAAAACCATTAAGAATACATCATGGTGTACAGGTGCCTAAAATCTGTTAAATATTAAGAAAAATTAAATTAAAGTAAAAAAATATTTTAAATGGTTGTTATAGGTATACTTACATAGAAATTAAAAAAAAAATACTTTGAAATAACATAATAAATTATTTTAACTATGATATTATTATACATATAACTTTGAAACGAAGAATAACAGACAAAATATGTATACAGCCTTTTTTGTAGAAATAATGTTAGAAATGTTTTAATATAATATTTTTTAAATAATATTCATATTCATATCATTAATAGTTTAAGAAATTATTGACATATTATTTTTATATTTAGTAAAAGAAAATTTTAGACTAAATCAGCATATTTTAACATTGTTTAATTGACCTTAAACTAAATAGGATATATTTTTAGACTAAATAGAATAAAAAAAATACCAGTCCTTAGAGGAATTTCAATAATTAAAAAATAAGTGGCATCCTAATAGGTATATATAATCTAATATATATAAAAGTAGTGGGTAAAGTATTTTAAATACTTTAACATGATTTAAATTTATTTTTAAATCAAAAATAATATTATATTACCTCCATTAGTATATGCTGAAATGAACCAAGTAGTCAAGCTTATGCTATCAGCATTTCTAAATTTCAATATTGTGTACAACTGTAAACATTTACTTGATAATGATATTGGAGTACCAAATGGCTAAAAAATGTATTAATTATATTCAATTATTTTGAACTATTGATGTTAGAAGCTATGTAGTTATAATATAATTTAAATACTAAAAATAAAAACATACTACTAAAATAGTAAGTATAGAAGAAGGCAAAAGTTCACAAACAAATGCAACGAATAATCCAATATACAATACACTTAAAGTCAAAACCTTGACATTTAAATGATTATTGTAAAATAAGACAGTACCAATGAGAATATACTGTTGAAAAAGTATTATTGGATATTCCATGTAAGACATCAGTGAATAATTGTTTGTATAATTGTAACAAGTTGTTGTACTTAAACTGAAAAATGTACAATATACAAAAATTACTAATAATTATATCATATTTGGAACAAAAATATATTATAAATATTGAATATAACTAAATATTATAATTGTAACCTGAATTCTAATCACCAAGTATGTATATTATTTTTCATAAATATAATATAGGGATCTATCTACCTAATTCATAAACATGTTCACTTTAAAATTTTATGAATTTAATTTAATATACTTTATTGCTATTAAAATTAAACTTGTGTTTTAGTGAAGTATATAATATAGCTAAATTTGTATTCTTTTTATTTTCCTAATTAAATTTAATCGGTTATCTTTCATATTTTAAAATTTTTATGAATTATAATTTATTTTAGTTAAAATGACATACTTTATTGCAACTAATTATTAAAATTAAACTTTATTTTAGTAAGTACCTATATAAAATATTAATTAAAAATGTATTATACTTAATTTCCCCATAAAATGTAATAATAGGTATATACTTCATATTTTAAATTTGTATGAATTATTTATTTTAGTTAATATATACAAATATATAACGTATATAATTATGTCTTGTATTTTTTAAATACATAATATAGTACACACATATATATTTTTAAATTATATTAAAATACATGATTATATTATTTTACTTGATCAAATCCAACAGCAAAGAAGTTAGACTGATGCCACTTGTTTGCTTTTGTTTGTAAATCCGAATAATTTGTGGAGCCTTCATGATTACACTCATAAGAATGGTGGTAACGTTTAATAGGTTAGATAATATCATTATAATTTTGTATATATATGTATTACTTGATACTTAATGTATACACATATAAATGTGTTTATACATTTATATATGCATATTTGGTTTCAATACAATTCTTACCTGAAAATAAAATAACTCAAAATCAATATTAATAATAAAAATTGACTCCATATAATCTCGTGTAATAACAATAAAATACCCTATAAATTTGAAACCGTTGATAAGGTTTTAATATAAATAAAATAATTTTCAAAAAATTTCCTAATATAATTGTTTTAAATATTTTATTTTAAGGAATTTTACCCTTAAATGAAAATAATTAAAATTCGTCAAATTACAATATGTATTAAAAACAATTTAAGTTCGAGTTTTGTTCTCTGATTGATTGGTTTCCTTTTTCGTGGAACGAAGAGAAGAATTGTTCCTAGAAGTTGACCGGCCTTTTCGTTTTCGACTCCATAGTTCATGACAATCTTGCCAAGTAGGTAATGAAATACAGGTCATAGTATCTATGTTTGCTAGCCAAGAACATTTTAATGCATCCTCGGCAGTGATACGCTTACTGGGATCTAGGGTTAACATTTTGTCCAGTAGATAAAAAGCATCATTTCCAATGAATTCATATTGATTAGAAATCTTTCGACTATATAGTTTTTTTTGACTTATGAACTTCCAATAAGGTAGTTTAATAACATCTGGCCAGTTTGCTGGACAAGGACTACCACAAAGCTGTGATATTAATTCTAGTTGATCAAATTCGTCTTTGCCGTGAAACATATTTTTTTTGACAAAAAGTTCTCCTGTAACATTAAAATTTAAGTATTAATTATTAATATTGTTTAGTCTATTATAAATATACCTTACCTAAAATACATCCACAGGACCAAATGTCTATAGAGGGACCATATCTCTCTTCTCCTAGCAATAACTCAGGTGGTCTATATCTCAAGGTAACTACTTTGTTTGTATACAAGCGAACTTGCTCATTATCAAATAATCGTGCAAGCCCTAAATCAGCTAATTTCAGTTCACCTTTATTATTGAGTAGTATATTACTGCACTTAATATCTCTGTGTATGAAATTTTGCTTATGACAATAATTCAAACCTTCTAGCAATTGACGCATTATTATGGCATTATCCTTTACTGTAAAATCGACCATACCTGATTCTATTAAACCAGTAAGATCATGATCCATGTACTCGAATACAAGATAAAACGAACCACCACCTTTTTTGAACTCTAGTGTATCTTCTTTGTCAGTAACAACTTCTTTTAAACTGACTATATTTTTGTGATTAAGCTGTCTCAAAATTTTTATTTCTCTAATTGCAGTTATAGGAAAACCTTCTGATTCATGTTCTAATCTCACTTTCTTTAGAGCTACAAAATTATTGGAATTTTTTTCTTTGGCTTTGTACACTTGACCATATGAACCTTCACCAATTTGTGAAATAATTTCATATAGGTCAACATTACGAAGACCAGTTTTACTGAAGTTCACATCAACGAATGATTTTGAAGAATTTAAAACAATAGGTCTTTTCAAAGAAGGACTTTTTGCTCGTTGTCTAAATGTATGAATGAAATCGGTTAAAATAATATTCTTTGGAAGACAGTCGGACAAAAAAGAATCATGATTTTCAACTAGAGCATTGTTCTCTATACTTTTTGGTGGTTTAATTAATGGTAAATCACTTGGTAATGGTATATTTTCAATACCATTTTCCGTTTCCATCTGTTTTAGAAAATGTATTAGCAATCTGACTAATTATTCTATTTGTTAAAGTTTGGTGAAATAATGCAAAGGAACTTTTATGATTGACGATATTGTGTCGCAGTTGATTTAGAATGTCTTCCATCGACTTAGTAGTAGACAAGAGACGTTGATTGACTTGATTATACTTGATTGTAGACAGTTCTACTTTTTGTTCCGTAACAAATTCCGATGGCATATCAAATATTTAACATTCATTTGATATGTGGAATCCTGCAAAAATGTTTCACAACGTTTTGTTTTTGTTTGTAAAAAAAAAAAATCAAAGGAATTTTTTAAATTGCATAGTTTAAAATATAAATAATTGGCAAAGACTTGGTATAGGAAATAACAAAAATTATTTGAAAAAAAAAATAAGGTAAAGAAATGAATATAAACCTAAATCATAGAAAGTTGATAATTTAAAAAAGTTAACTAATAGGTATATTTTAATTCTAAAATAAGTAATTTGACAAATTTTAATTAAATTTCATTCGATTTACTAATATATACCTAGTCCAAATTAAATTATTTATGTAGCTGGTGTTTAATTTAATTTAACATTTGATGAAATAATGGTAATAATATTCAATAATTAATACATAATTATTTATATAAGTACCTTAATAGGTACCTACTACTTATAATTAAAATTTTGTAAATTATTATAGGAATAAAATATCATATATCTATGCAATAATGAGCACTAACCTATGAAATATAAGCAAAAGTTTTAGAACTTGGTTTAAAAATATATTCAATGATTAGAAACATATATATATATATTATAGAAATATAATCCATTATTTACACAATTATTAACTAATTTGGTATTAAACACATTCTTAAAACTGTGTCTATCTAAATCATTAATAGTGTCTATATAGAACAATTTTTACAACAAAATTGTGAGTAGTGAACATAGAATAAAATGAAAAACATTAGTGATTTAAGACCATATATAAATGGTATTTAAGATTATTGATTCGAGATAAGTTGTATGCAATAGCCAACTACGTCCAATTTATAACTTACATCAATAAATTTTATATTAAATACCTTAGTCAATTACCAATTAATTGCAATATATGCTTTTAAAAATAGTTTTAAATAGGAATTAATTACAATTATTATACTTACTTGGTAATAATAATATAACAAAATACGTGTATGATTCAACAATTATGTTCACCGTTTAAGTAGAATAGTCAAGAAAAACTTAACGAAAGGGTAACGAGTAATAATAACTAGGAAAAAGTTTAAGGGAAAAAAAGTGATCTGGAGAATTCCAAAGTTGATAACAATATTATCATGGGATAGGAACCATGTTATATTTTATCAAAAGTCAACATAATTTTAAAACGATTAAAATAAAAGTGATTTTAGATACAATTTAATAATTATATATTTCTAGAAAACGTTATTTCTTTCATTATATGATTGAATTCTTACGTTTAAACAATAAAAATTGATGATTTATTTTAAATTAAATTCATGTCATATGTCTATATTTTTATAATATGGCCACATGAGATAGTATGTAAATTTATCAACACGCTGTGCTTTTTTTTGTGCATTTTGTAAATCTATTAATGACATTTGGCAACACTGATATATAAGAGTGATAATAATTGAAATAAATGTTTTCAAATTTTAAAAACCTTCGACCGACATCCGATGACCACCGTCCGATGTCCATATATAGATCGAAGTGATAGAAAAGGTAAATATTAAATAATAAGTCGAAGATAAAAAAACAAACGTGTAAAATTAAATTTTTTTTTTAAATTAAAAACAGTGCTTGAATTGGAAAAGTAGAACACGAGGTAGGTACCTACTATCGGGCTTTCAATAAATGAGCGTTCCCTCAAACTATGTAAATCGTATACTGTTAAAAATAATTGGTAAGGGTACTCTTAAAATATTATGAAATAGTATAGGAGCTCCGTCCCTCTGCATGTCCCCCCTCAATTCGAGCACTAATTAAGGGGACGTGGTACCTGACTTAGTTGTCTTTGTCTGACGCACACGCAACGTAGTAAAATCTCGCTTTATATTTCCAATTTCTTAAACAATTTACTGATTTTAAGATATGATGACCCATTATCATAATTAATAAGAGAATATAATGTATGACATGGAAGTATTTTTTCGATAATTATAATTTTTAATTTTTTACAAGTGTACGAATAACGTGATAATTAAATTATGGATATATTGCTTAAAATTTAATTTATTAAAAATATAATTCCTACATATCATAGATTATGTTATTTTTATTAATTATAATACTATGTTGTGCGTGTGTCAGACAAAGAGAGCTATCAGGTACCTACGACGTTTGGTTACGTCCCCTTAAGGGGATTGGCAACGGTGTATTATTTGTACCATTATAGACCTAAAAGCTAGACGAAATTGTGAAGTTTGTGTTGAACCGATTTTAATTTTGAAAACTGATTTGAATTTTGCGTTACGTCTTTTAGGATTTAATCGATGCTTTAATTTGTTATAAAATTAATTGAACATATAGTTAAGTATACAAAAAATGTAAATTAGAGTTTTTTTTAACTATAGATAATTTGACGATTAATTCGAATAACAAAAATCACCTTGGTTAAAGATATAGAAGACATAATGAAAAATTTAAATCGGCCAAACACCAGTCGAACAATTTTGTCTAGCTTTTGGGTTGTTTAGCAAATGAATAGGCGTTTAATAAGTTGTAATAAAATTGAATGGTGATACCTATGTGCGTGCGCGGCCGCTGTGCTGAAATATAATTTTATCGTCCGCTCAAATTACGATACAATAATTATTGAATAATTGCTTCCCGAAAACGAATTATATCGAAATTCAAAATATATACAGATTATATACTACAGTTGTAATAATTTTACAAACTTGAATGTTGAAACCATTGAATTCTATATGAACACATAGTTCAATGGTTTAAATCAGTGTGTCTGTGTACCTATACCTACTTAAATATACTGGCCACTATACGTAGGTACGTTGTACAGCCAGGGCTTAAAGTACCGAAAAATTCCAGGGGGGGGGACTTATGTCCCTATATAGTTATGAGCGTTCCATATATATCATTATATGTATACCTATAGGCAGTGCCGGATCTAGGGAGGGGGCGAACCGGGGCACTTGCCCCGGGCGCTATTATGATGGGGGCGCAAAATGTAAAACTTTTTAAACTTTTCGTCCCGGTTTTGATCCCATTGATCACTTAATTTTTTAATTTTTATAATAGGAATTGACGAATGACCTTTTTTTTTTTTTCGCTTATTAAAATTTAAAAAGGGGACGCTAAAATTATTTTTTGCCCCGGGCGACAAATTCTCTAGATCCGGCACTGCCTATAGGATATACCTAATGTATATGTATATACAGAGTAAATGTTTTTGAGCATGCTCATTCCACTTTTAATGGCGAAACAAATTTGAAATTTATTTCATGTAACATTTAAAGCACTAATAATACTACATTTTTATGAAATAAATAATTTTTTAGAAAAATTTAATATTTTGAAAGAGAATATTTTTTTTTTTTATATTAATAAAGTTATACGAGTAAGGAGTGGTTGCCATTTAAGAAAACTAAAAAACTAAAAAATCATACAGATAGAAAATAGTATAAAAATTTATTATTTCGCAAAAATGCAAGTACCTACTTTAAATTGAACGAAAAAAAATTTTAATTTACGCATTATACACGATTAAAAGTGTGAGTGATCATGCTTAAAAAATCACACTGTGTTCACGTTATTTAATAAAAGCTATTTTAAATAAAATATTTATAAAGTAGGTACTTAAAAAGGAACATAAATTGTATTTTCTTTAGTATATATATTTCTTTTAACATTAAATAACAGAAATTCATAAAAATGGAACGTACATAAAATATATAGGTATATTATACATATGTATATTATAATACCTACATAATATTATTATTGTCTTAGTATACAGATACGTACCTATTTTAAAGTAAAATAAGTAAATTTACATTAACATGACTAGTGCATGTGAGCCAAATACACCAGTCTTGTGGGATCGGCTTAAGATTCTACCATAGTCCCTGATTTTTATTGAACACATTTCATAAAACTAAACTAATATATTTCAATATTTGATAAAAAAAAAAAAAAGTAAAACTATAAGATTTAATTTCAAAGAAATTCCAAACTATATTGATTAATATTTGATTATAATTTGAGAGTTCCTTAGTATCTTACGGAGAAATTGTTAAAGGGGACGCATTTTAATCACCGTTAGAGGTAAGGGGACCTAGTCCCCCTGCGCCCCCCACTTTAACTCCTGCGTGGCTGCGTACAACCTACTAAAGCACTACCTATAGTTCGAGTTGAAATAAAATCAATTGAATACTTGTAAATTATAAATATATTATATTATAAATTCTGTGATGGATAGTAAAAACATGACAAAATATCTAATATAATAATTAATCTATTTTGTCGTGGTGAAAAAAATTTGCATTATGGTAAAAAAGACCTCTTTTATCAAAAAGAAAAAAAAAGAGGAAATATTATTACATGCAGTGCATTTAAAAAAAACAAAATAAGTTTATACTTTATTATTAAGTTTAATTATACTAATAAGGTTTCAACAATCTTATATTCATACTAATAGAATTTAAAAAATTAATTAATTCCGTGTAAGATTATAAATTATAATGATTAGTAGAAATAAAATGCCCAGCTAGTGCAAAAGAATTTATTCCAGAAGAAGCGATAACGAGTGGCGAAATTAAAAGTTGTATAATAAATTAAAAAATAATTACATTTAAAACGAACGAATAATTATTATTACCAAGTGCAAGGTCAATTACATATTAGTAAAAGAATGTACTGCTATTTTTGTATATGGACCCCAAAAGGCAGACAAATCAATTTCGAGAAATGAAAATATAACATTTACAATATGCGATATAAAGATGAAAAATATAATCTTTTATAATTTAGATATTAGTACCTATACAACTAGTTTTTTTTTTGAAAGCTTGATGTCAGTGGTTGAATTGGAAAAAAAAATAAGGGCGGACTCTGAGCTTAGTTAAAAAATCTGCGTTCCGGGACATATCGTTAAAGAAAAAGTAAGCCGTGGGGGGGGGGGGGGGGGGGGGGGGGGGGGGGGGGGGGGGGGGGGGGGGGGGGGGGGGGGGGG
>JAIPRL010001927.1:0-70049 GCA_025469235.1 Pemphigus obesinymphae
AAAATGACCTCTTAAAAGTACCAACTAGATACAATTTGCTACCGGAAACAGGATATGAGTGTAAAGATCGGAGCACTCATTCTTATAGAATTTTTGATTACAGACATAAAAAAAAAAAAACACATCATTGTAAAACCAATACATTCCTCGCTTCGCTCAGAATCTAATAATACTTAAAATTAATTTATAATTTATTAAAATAATATTCAATACAACATATGTTAAAGATTTAGGAATTTATTTTGATATTAAATTACAATTCAACGATCATATCAATAAAATACAAATAAAGCAGCCTCAAAACTAGAAACTAGGTTTTCTCTAACGTTGTTGCTCAGAATTGTATAACCCATTCTCATTGAAAAACATTTATTATTCTTTAGTTCATTCTTAACTAAAATATTCTGTCCTAAATTGGTCCCAAGTTCTATATTTCATATTTAAGCTCTTAAAACTACTTAAATTTTTTTTTTACAATTCTTTTCTTTTAAATGTATATTAGAACAACCACCTCATTCCAGTTATAATGGGATTTTATATTTTTTAATATGACTTCCCCAATGTATTATAGAAATTATCTTATTTAAAATTTTTTGTTTAAACTGCTTAATAATTAAATAGATTTTAGTCTCTTATTAGAAAATATTAATATTAATAATATTAAAAATAATCATTTATTTTTTTATAAAACATATAAACTAATAATATTTATTAAATTCACCTACAAATATACAAATGTATAATTGGTAATTCTGCACTCATAGGCCTTTTTTTTTGAAATATTAATGATAGTAAAAACATATTTAAATCAACTAAATCTCATTGGTAATGTCATATTTTTATGGTCATTCTTTGTACTTAGAGCTTAAATGGAGTATATAAATACCTTTCTGAAAAATATTTCACAAAAAATGATTTATACTTCTTGGGATATAATTTGGCCCATGATAAATAAAATCACCCTGTATAAATATAATTATTTGCGTGGTGATATAA
The DNA here is from genome assembly GCA_025469235.1 of Pemphigus obesinymphae. Classification (NCBI taxonomy): domain Eukaryota; kingdom Metazoa; phylum Arthropoda; class Insecta; order Hemiptera; family Aphididae; genus Pemphigus; species Pemphigus obesinymphae. The sequence continues at coordinate 997 of JAIPRL010001927.1, forward strand.
AATATGAATACAAAGGAGGAAAAACACCATCATACTCCTCTAATGGGCAACTATGATACCTTTTAACCTGAATTGGGTTGGATGAAAATCATTTAATTGATATGTTTATCTATACGATTTTCTATATTCCAGAAGACGTTAATCATTTAACATTGTTGTTCTTATTAAATGAAGTCCTGTTTCAAATTGATTGAAGATTAAATTTATTATACGATTAAAAAGTAAATTTGATTATAAAGATATGTCAGGAGATAAGTGATAAATATCCCTAACACTATATCAGACAGAAATAATGTAAATTGTATTACTTACCCCGTGTAGACGTGGTGTTTTTGTTCCATTATATCAAATAATGTTATCTTATTATTTATATATACGTGTACATTTGTAATTAGTCTTCAAGGTGTTTCATTATTTATTATTGTAATATTAATCAATTTATTCTTCTGTAAATTATATTTATAATATTTGGGTAATCATAATTAATATGTAAATATTTTATTTAATCGAATTATTTGTTGACAGTCGTTATTTATTTGGTAATTTAAAAAAAACAATCAAACTTTATCTGATTACCAATACATAAACAACGATATTATGATATTCTGATCAGAACTATAGTTTATCAGTTAAACTAAGACCAAGATGATCGTCGAAGATATCTACAAATAAATAGAGCTAGAAAACTTAAAGGAAACTTTCAACACTTCGCTAAGAATCTAATATATATATAATTTTTGAAATTTTGAGATGAGTATTAGTTTTATTCAATTATTTTAAGAATTTACAGGAATTTCCTTAGGTATATAGAAACCAATTTATAATCAGCCTTCCTAAAGATTAGAATTTCAAAAATAAGAGATACCCTACAGTAGATATGTACCTAATAGTATTGATATATATAATATTTATATTATATTGAGATTTCAAATTAATATTAATTTTACTATAAATATGTTTACACATAATTTAATATATTTCTGGTTCATTCTTCCGATATATTGTACTGAGGTATACCGAATGATTGTATATTGAATGCAATTTTGTATCAATGAAATATATACACTCAGATGTTCAATAACCGAAATTCTTTTATCACAACTGATATCCAATATGCGATGTTTTTGCAATACCTACTGATCTGGAATATAATAGTTGCCTCCCAAATAATATAGATAATAGATATATTTATCGTGTCCATAATAACCACAAACTATTATGTCTGAAATAGTTCATAGTAAATAATGAAATCTAATAGGCTACGGAAATCGAAATCAATTTTGTGTAAAAAACACCCAAAAATTTAAATTATTACATATAGGTACATTTTTATTTACGATAAGGGTAGGAGGAAATTCATATATTTTGAAAACAATTATAGTATGCTTGATACTGATCAATTTTTTAATTGCAATATAATTTTGTACTAGTAATGTCCTCTTACATTCAAAAAGGTTAATTTATATGAATGGTTAGGTAGTTAAAAATATTTAACGTGTTTCCTTGGATAAGATAATTAGTTAATCATTCATAAACTTTTTGAAAAACTATTGATTTCAACGGTTGTCACTGACAATGTGTTCATTGTGATATAATTATAGAATGTGGCAAAAACAATGATTTGGTAATATAAAAAATATAGTATATTATTACCTATTTAATTGTTATACACTAAATTTAAATTCTGTAAACTGTTGGAGAATTGTCACATAAAATACTAATAAGTCGACAAAATATAATAGTATGTTCATATTAACAATATTTTTCAAGTTATGGGAGATATATATATCAATGATGGTATAAATACTATATTGTCATACTGTAATTTTTACTCTATGGTGTTATTTTCAATAATTGGTATAACAAATTAAATGAAAACAAACTTGATAATTCAATAAAGTTTTGATGTCTCTATTCCTATATCGTGTATACGATAATAATATTATCGTAAGTATTTTAATTATTTTTTCAGATATTAATGATGACATTGCATAATACTTGACTGATTTATAAAAAAATCAATTATTTTCCAAAAAGTCATAGATTTTTTTTTATTTGGACAAACAATTTTCAAGATCAACAACAACAATGTAAAAGTTTCAGATTAATTAATTCTTTGTAACTGAATCGCAATAATGGGACACTTATATATTTAAAAAAACTAAAAATGTCTGTATTGTGTAGGATATATATTGGAATCAGGTCTATGATCCACATATTACGTATATTTTATTCCTGCTGTTTACTATAAATGAGTATATTCGTATCCGTACCCTGCTGCGGTCATCATTCGAATGAGTTATTTCTACAATTTTATGATTCGAAACACACTTGTCACTATTTTAATCCGTTAAGTTTTTTTTATTGTCAAAAAAAAAAATATAGAAAATACAATGTCACTTTTTAAACGATGAAAAACATTTTACTGTCAAAATCGATTCATTCATATTGGAATGTATCCATTCTCCAGCCTCTGCATGAATCGGATCAATTTTTATATTTAATTCGGAAACTTTCATTTTCATCCGTTATTCGTCTACACTCAATATAATAATATTATAATAATATGCTACACGTGCTCAAATGTCATACATGCGGATCGAAAACTTCGAAATTAGCTGACTTATATCGGTACGCTTTTATATAATAAATTGTATCGTTACGAATTTTTATATTATATTAAAATTGAATTTATTTGAGAAATATAAAAATTTCAAAAAATTATCCTCCGTTTATAATTTAAAACATAATTTTATTTGAACTATCATACCTAGATAATTAATATATTAATTACCTATTTAGCTAATGACTAAAAATCATATTTATTTTATAAAATGTTATTCTGTTTATGAATAATAATAAGTTTTCTCAAAATAATCAATATTTAGTATGGTTTGATAGTGATAACAATAGTGTAACAATTATTTTATGATAGTATTATCGACGCGTGACATCCATTATTATTATTTATTTCTTGTACTTCTAAATAAAAAAATATTATCTATATCAATTTTACATTATTCAGGTTTTTAAATTATAATACGCCATACTTTATATTTTAGATAAAAATTGCTAAGTATATAATAATAATAACTTAAAATAAAGCTATTTTATACTCAAATTTACTGTATTATACAGGTGTGAAGTGTGGGGATTTTTCTTAGCCTAAAAAATAAACAATAATTCATCGTTTAGTTAAATTTATTTTGAACGATAATGTTAAACTTAAATTATAATTTTACGAGAGTTATTTTAAAAATATCATGTTTTCTATTAATATTATCGACTTTCACAATAAACCACATTTTTAATATTAAAATATAAACTAAAATAAGTCCTTTAAAATATTTAAATAATTTTTATGTATTCGAATACATAATTTTAAAATTTTAAATACTATTTAAAAGTATCTGATTTAAAAAGTAAATACATTTTTTAAAGTACATAATTGATATTAAAATAACAGTTAATTTTAAAATCTTCATTCATTATTTTATTTATATCATAAATATATTACCCTATATTTGCTGGACATTTTTCATGTGTTTCTTTCATGCCTAAGAAATCGGACGTTTTATTTTATTTTATTTTTAGTCACTATACAAAAGTAAATAAAGTATTTGAAAACGTTTATAATTACCTACTTTTAAAAATTATTTGTATTTGAACTTTTAGTGGAGTAATTAAATACTAGGTACATACTTTTTTTTAAATATGGTTGGAATAATTTTAGAAATAAATTCTTATAATATAAGTACTATGAATCTTTTTATAAATCATTTTTAACATGACTTACTGAAAAATAGTAATATTAAATAAGTAGATATTATATAGTGGACGTTGTAACTGGTGCAGTTGTCTTTATCTGACATGCACAAACATAGTAAAATCGGGTTTTGTATTTTCAATTTCTCGAATAATTGGTTGATTTTAGTAATGATGACCGAATATCATAATTAATGAAGAGTACATAATCTGTGATATAGGAATTATATTTTCAATAAATTAAATTTTAAGCAAAAAACTCATAATTTAATTATCACTTTATTCATATGCTTGTAAAAAACTTAAAATTAAATTATTAAAAAAAAAAAAATAATTCATATCATACTCGTAGATTGTGTTCTATTTATTAATTATGATAATGGGTCAACATGACCTGAAATAAACTAATTGTTCACGAAATTGGAAACACAAAACCCGATTTCACTATGTTGCATAAATTTCAGATAAAAACAACTGAGTCAGGTATTACGGGGGCCCTTAATACTTTAAATTGTTAATTTTATAAGTTTGGAACTTCTTCGGGTATATCGTATTACGTGAAAAAATAACATTTTAAAATATTAGAAATATATAAATATGTTTTCCAAAATGCTAATATAATTTTTTAATAAATTATATAACGTAAGTATCGAATGAGTAGATACTGAATACATTGGTCCAGTGGAAATGTTTGAAATATTTAAAATATTGAAAAGAGGTAATGAAACATAAACAAAAATAAAATGAACATTAATATTGAAAATAATGTATTTCATTCGTTTCACTTTTATTGGGATAATGACGGAAAACCGAATATAACGTTATAATAAAATATATAATATATTTCACATTTTTATAAATTATTTCGTTAAATAATGTCATTGTTTATGTATGCGGAAACACGTGTGATGAATACATAAGTATTGGAACTTGGGAATTTAACAAATCATTAAATTAACATTTTGACACATGAATAGCGATTGGCGACAGACCGGAACATGTGTCATCTAATATTATATGAAACGTTATGATGTTAAAATGACATTTCTGGATAAAAGTAAAAGTAAACAATGATGAGAAAAAGCCATGGAAATATTTTAAAATTACCTTTATGGCTTTCTATATGCGAGTTGAATGACATAAGTCATAGTTAACCGTAAGAAATCCATAAGTGATTTCATGTGGAGACCATATTATATGATATTTCACTAAATTGTATTCAATTATCAAATACCAAATATGATATATTTTTTATCGAAAAGTGTCAATACAAAGAAGTTTTCCTATTTTTTTTTTTAACATTGATAAGATATTTTGATATTGAAAATTGTTTTAATATATTATGCGTTATAATATTTGTGAAATTATATTTATTCACGAACAAATTTATGAACACTTTGTTTTCTGTTTACTAACTATACGTTGACCTGAGATTTTATATTGTTTAGTTGTAAATTTAAAATTAAAAATAAACCGAATAATTTTTAGGGAAGTATAAAATCTTTACTTTTATTTTTCTCCAAAGGTACACCCTGCTGTACCTATGCAATAATTATCATTTAAATTTTGTTGAAATTTAATTTTACTAATATTGTTACATACCCTTTATTTCCTAGTCCCTTCTTATTCTATTTTCGCATTCTAAAATAAAGTGCAATTCAAATATTATAATACTATTATGATCGGTTTTTTTTAACAAGTTCGTGATGTAAATGTAAATATATTGTATATAGACTATAGATGTAATAATATTGTTATTCAATTTGATTCGCCTAAAATTATATTTATTTTTGTACACTATTTATTAGACTATACAGTGTTAATTTTTATTTCTATTGACTATCAATGCCGGAGAATATTATTACTATTGTTATTAGGTGTTATTATTCGATCGGTAAATGATTACGGTCTATTCAAAATCGACAAAACATTATATTAGAATAATCAAAACACGAATACGTAGAGCTCATTGTCTTCATAAAATCCAGGTTCTGTACTACATTATTGGATGTTGTTAAATTAACTGAAACCTAAGTATACACAATATTTATATTCATGTCATAATATATACTATTATCCTAATATATTTATTCAATTATTCTCGAAGTAAGAGTAAGTGTTGATTTTTGTAGGTATATGTATTTAATCGTAAGATAAATCGCAGGAAATGAGCTTTTAGGTAGATATGAGTTTTCTGATAAAATAAATTATATGTACACTTTGTTTGACGAGAGATCGTCCGTACAAAACACGTTAAACACCGTGAATCCCCAACTAATCTCATTCAATCACAATAGTCTGGTGGTAGATCTCAGACGATCTTCTACGAAACACAGTACTATTAGAAATTCAACAAAAAAGTCATCTATTCATTTTTCCAATAGTTTTCCAAAATAAAACTACCGAAAAAGAAAGTCAATTTTTGTTATTTTATTGCATTAATCGGAAAGTAAAGAATATAACAGGAGACTTATATTTTGCGCCAAATATGCGTGTTGTAAAATTATTGGGTCAACGTGACGGAATTTTCTAAAACTTTTCACTACATTTCAGTTATGTACTGAGTTGTTAGTATTTAATTTTATCCTTAAAAATTAATATTCATTATCTAAAAATAACCTTTGTAATAATGTATGCTGCAACTATCTTAATCGTTTCCAAAATTGATATTATAATATATATATGTAGCTAGCCCAGTCAAATCCTTGGCCCGTGGACACTTCCATTGTTTCATTGAAAATAACTTAAAAAGACACACTAATTTATAGGCTTCAGACCGTCGGAACTGTTCTATTGGTTTTATATTTTTACTGTTATTGTAATATCCATTAAATGCAACAATTACACTAGATCCAAAATGTTTTTTCAAATATTCAATATATTTATTGAATACACAATTGAAAGTATCATTTTGATGCCATATAACACAATACAATAGAAATTTACCATAAATGATACAGGCAAAGTTAGAAATATCTAGTTCAACAACCTTAGTTTAAAACGGTTGAATAATGTGGATTTACAATATTTTGGCGCCTATAATGACGTTGTTACCACCCGCACCAAATATATTGCTTATGATGTTTTGTAATTCTACGAAAGAGTGTGGTGCTATCTGTGGCTGAAAAAAATTGGAACTAAATATTGAATTATTTGTGGACATTGTCGCGGTAAATTCTATCTAAATTCAAATTCTAACAATGCATTAGGTGATGACAACATAAACGAGAATATAATGATATAATCTCAATCAACTGTTTGGCAGTGAATATATCTGAGGAAGACAATTCATATAATACAAATGAAGACCAAGAAGAAGAAGAAGAAATGGAAGAAGGTGAGGACGAACTTATTAATAAATAATTACAATATGAATACTTAATTCCTTATTTGTTTTAATATTCAATAATTATTAATTGAAAATTATTATGGAGTATGGACTAGATCAACTAAGTAAATTATAGGAAAAATCACGCTTTATTTTCTACCTGAATGGTGGTTTGGAAACGAATGCATTCGTGTTATTATCATTATATACTCATAATTTATAAAGGTTAACATTAATAACCATATACTGCAATAACAGTCATTTGTATATAATAAAAAAAATTTCATTTGTAAATAATTATCTCTGCTATAATAATATAATATAATTTTTGTTTGAAACTTTTTATCGTACGACCAATAGAAGGCGAGATATTTGTGAGAAAGTTTTCATGACCTTAGATCTCAAATAATCTCTGAAACGTTCATGATTTTGATAGGAACTTTTCACACATAGTTCATAACTGTATTATAAGTGTCAAAATTTAGTTTAGTTTAAATATTTTAGATCTGAAATCCTAATTCGACCAAGATTATGAGAGGAAATGGACGACCACGATACATCGAATACAATTATTAGCCATTATAATAATATATTGATATAATAAAGAATGACAATATAATTTATAAAAACAATAATATTACCCAATGAATTTTTATAAGGAAAATAAAAAGTAGATTCATCGATTGTAATAATTGTATTTCAGCAAACTTTTCCAGGAGCTTATGAAGTTTTCTGATAAAAATGCATTTAGTTGGTACCGAGGTTGGTACTTTATATAAGTTATTTTCCGATATTCTCGATAGTTTACAAAGCCTGAATGGAAAGTACTGAAAATGATGGAAAAGTATTAGATATAAATCGAAAAATAACACTAAACCAAACTTTGCTCAGAATATTGGTTTTTGGGTTAAATACTTAAAACTGTTAAAAACTAACAGATCTAATATCAGATAATCGCTCAAAATATATATGAAATAACACCAATTAAAAAAATGTATATCTCAAATATCAATGAAGGCATGGCCTTTTTAAATTTTACCAGAGGAGGGCTCTCTTTTACTCTTCTCAAGTTTACACCTGTGAATGGAATAATACGAGTATATTAAAATGCATATTATTGTGAATGAAGATTAATTGATTGTGTAGTTGTAAAAAAGTCTAAAACACATATTTTTACATTAGCCGACCTAAGAACAAATATCCATTGTTGCGTAATAAAATAGATTACAGTTATTTATTAGAAAAACTTAATTTTAAAATAAACAGCAGCAACACTAGAGAAACTATTATATTTTTTTTTTTACAAAACATTTATTCAAATTATTCAGTTAGTTCCCCAGCTAATATACTAATGTCAATTGGTAATCCTGCTAATGATATCAAAAATGTATGTAACTAAACTTAATTATATATTATTATTAATTCTTAGTTATATTATTATTATTATATAGTTTATTTTTATAATTGTAGCTGTCTTATTTTGAAAATGCATACTTAATTATTCATGTTTTTATACTAATTACGTTTGTATCGCTATTTTGCTGTACTCTTTTGACTGTAATATTATGTTATACAATTTTTGTAAATTAATTTTTTTTTTCAATATAATAAATGAATAAATGCTTATTTTCGAAAAAAACTAAACATTTTCGAAAATATAAATTGATATTATGTTTTCGAAAATATAAACCTATGAACGAAATTTACCGAATTTTAAGTCAAAACCTATTGACAATATCTGAGGAGCAAAAAAGGTATTATGGAGGCAAAGGGTGTTCGTGATGAGGATGACACAGTCCATTTAGTTAATATAGTTTAATGGCTACGGATGTAGTTGCGGTTAATTTTACAATTGTATGATGTACTTTTCATCTAATTTATAATAATATACTTTTACCTCATATATACATGTCTTGTTTATCTGGTGTTTACGAGACGTATATATTAATAGGAGTAAAATAAATATAAACAAAATTTGATCACATACGTGCGATCTCTACACAATGCAATATCATGTTATGTAAATCGCTACCGAGCCAAATACTGAAATACAGCATATAAAACAGCGTTTAATACTTATTTCTATAGAATATTATAATGTATATTTGAGTGTTAAGCAAATTTTTGACAGATAACATAATAATGGTAAATATACAAATGAGATAGACACAGTATAATTTGAAATTAGAAAGAAGATTTGAAAGGATTAATAGATAGGTATACTTAGTACCTAAAAATACGAAAAAATTCAAAAACTCGAAAAAAAATTTTAAAAAATAACCGGAAAATAATGTGTAGTCTACGAGCAGCAAGTTTTTGGACTTTTCATTGAACTTGTTCGATTATGATGCAAGCGTCGGTAAAAGACTCTATAAAGGTAAAGTATAATGTCGTATTCCACCATCGGCCGTAATATAGTGTATAATACAGGACATTGAGTGGAGATATTTCTTTTGAAAACGAACTCATATAATTAAGAAAATATAATGAAGTTATTATAAATAAAACCGACGAGTCTGTTTTAAAAAAAATAATTCATTAACTATTATCAACATAGAATATGTTTTTTGAAGATTATTATTTAGATAGAATCGTTACGAATTATGTACTCCATACAATGGACAATGTCTATTATTATTGTGATAATAGACATATGTTTATTACCACAGTGACTACATATTATAATGCGGTACTCTGGTATATTTTTATGGTTACACGAAAAAATAATCCCAGAAAAAATAACAACAAACATTTTGTATTTATGTTCTAAGATTCTTACTACACAACTTTAGAAAACTTACACCAAACTTTTTTTTATATCAACTACTATATATTATCATCTAGTATTAGTAAATTAATTACCAATTAGTCATTTTTATAATTATTCAATTATTAATTATTTTTTTTTATTTAATAGTTTCCGATTAAATAGTAATTATATACAATGTCGCGTATATGATAGGGGTACAAATGTACAATATGTTATATACCTTACCGAATTCATACTTAAATATATTTTTTTAATTAGTCATAATTTAAAATAATAATTGTAAGTAGTCAAAAAGTCCAGTACATATAGACGGATCCCATAAATTGAAAGAGGCAAGCAATAAGTATAATTAATCACCCATATATGCTTCAACAGTGATCAATAATCATAGTATCAATCCTAGTCGAGACGGGGGAGAGTAGTCGAAATAGAAAACGAACGGACCGTGTGTTAATTTTTATTAGAATAGAAAAAATGTAAATTATAATAATGAATACATCTGTTGTAATTAAAAATAATTTTTAAAAGCAAATAGAGAGTGTACGACTGTTTAGGAAGACCTAAGATAATACCAATTAGAATGGGCATTTAATACAACTGGCGGCACTCGCAAAAGAATACACCTGATAACTGAATTCTGTTAAAAAAGCGATCATACTATGGACTAATGAAAATTATTTTTTGATTAAGCCGAGAATCATGGAAACGGACCCTTAAGTAGAGATGTCACAGGGGTCATCCCTATTTAACTGAGTTCCCGAATACCTAAATTTCAGACGGCCAGAGACAATCACTCGAGACACATACTCCACACCGGGGGCTTTTCTATTTTTTACGTAAAATTTCTATCCAGGACAGTCGATTTTTAATAGGGTTTTAATTTTTCGGACTTAACCGAATTCTGAAATCGTTTTGGGCTTGGAATAATTTTTATTATTTTAAGTTTTAAATCCACCGGGATCATTTATTTTAATATTTTGTGTGCAAACGAGTACAATAAAGTTTAAAATCATTTTACGGAAACCTTGTTGTTTAAATATATTTATTTAAATAACCCTTCATCCGTCTTCAATACTAAATCTCTGGTTCAGTTTCCTCTAACGTTCAAGGGCACACACGTATCAAATATATAAATATATAATAAAATAAATTAAATGTTAATAAATGAATATATAAATACATAAATAATCATCATTGTAAAACCAATAGATTTTAAAAAAAGTAAAACTAGTAAATTATTACATACACATAGGGGTCAATATGTAGGTAAAAAAATATTATGAAATATCGAAAAAATAGTTATCTATTTATGTATGTAGGTAAAAAAATACGAAATATCGAAAAATGAATTAATTAAGTAGGTATGTATGTAAAAAAAAATAATAATATAAAACATTTTTTTCTCGTGGTTAATTTTTCTCAGATTATTTTGCTTGGGGTTATTTTTTTTGGGGTCTAAAATTAAATTCCGGGGTTATTTATTAGGGGATTCGTTTTGATCCATGGGTAAAAATTTACCCATGTGATAAAAATTTCCACAAAAAATCAAAAATATCCCTGAATCAAAATATCGTCTTACATTTTTAAATTACCTTACAACGGATAAAAAGTCTCACTATAGATCAAAATATTATTGCATGAAAATACCATGTTATCAGGTGACATTTTGGGGCGTAACCTGTTTCGGCCGAAATTAACCTCTCCCTTTTCGGCAATTCCGCCATGTCCGATTTTGGCCAGTAAACCATTTTGATTTGCAATAATTATCTATAGTCAATAATTTTATATCCCGTTTTATATTGTATTATTCTATAATATACAATATTATACATAAATACATTTTTTTTGTGCAATGTTAAAAAATATATATATTTTTTGTTATCAAATATACGCAAATTTGCAGCTACAAAATGGAATTATTTAATAGTCGATTAGGTATAAAAAAAAAAAAAAACTATGGGATTCAGTGTGTATTAAGTATTCATGGTTAATTTTTATAGATATGTAAACATCTAAACAGAGATAAAATCCCGAACGGTATTTTCACAAATGCATATATTATTAATTTATTACCTACCTACAGTAGGTATATCGCGTCGTACATAAAATTATACATATATATGTATAGGTAGGCATTGGATATTTATGGTTTTTATTTTTTCATAATAAACTCGTATAACTGATTTCGGTATTATATAATGAGGAAAATTTCATAAAATATTATACAATAAGTTATAACTAGGTATGTATACGTATTTATTTAGTTCGGTTTAAAGTCAATTTTTTTAATTCAATTATTCTTGATAGATTTTAAATTTCATATTATAACATTTTGTCCGAGAAGCTCAAAATTTTACGCTACATAACATTTTCGTATTTGCGCGAAATTACCATATTTTTCAAATTTTAGGTAAATAGAAGTTTACTCATCAAAAAGGAGCCGGAAAGACACTTCGTATATTGGGTATGGTATTGGGGAAGAAGTTAGTTCATCGTCTCTTCGAGCATTGGACAGAATAATGTTTTATTGAAATTTTAGATTTCAAAGCAATGTTAAATCATTGGATAAATACGATTCAGAGCAATGTATTTTTTTATGGGGGTGTGGGGTTATGATAAAATTATCTATCTAAAAAACAAACTAGAGAACTAATTTGCTATTTAATCAAAAACTCTTTTTATAATGTATTTTAAATATAATATATTAGCTGTTTTCATACATGGATTCTCCTGGAATTTTTATTTTTATTTCTCTAGATGCATTATGACAAATTTTATTAATATTATTTTTATCTATTTATTATATTTTATTATTATTTTTGTAGTTTAATAAATATTAAAATTCTTTACCCCTTACCCTTCGAATAAAAATAGGTAGATACCTACATCTTATATGTATTTCTATATAAGTATTTCTTTTATTTTCCCGGCATTTATACAAAAATGCATTTTGGCATACACATTCTTATACACCGTGTAAAAAAAATTTTTTTTCAAGCTTAAGGAAAAAAAAATAAAAATAAAAAAAATGACCTCTCAAACTTAGATACAAACTATAGCCAATTTATTATCATTAAAATACAAACGCCATAATTTCTATTCGAAATTCTTCTGATAAAAAAGTTTGTAACAGAAAAAAAATAAAAACTAAACATTATTGTAAAATCAATAGCTTCTTTACTATGCTAAAAATCTAAAAAGTGCAACAAATATAATTTAGAGTAATAATAACTAATATTACAATATTTGAATTTCAAATATATACAAATTCACTGTAGTTACAAAATCGTAACAATAACAACTTGGTAATATTACATTTTCTTATGCATACATACACAGCATACACTGCTATATTATATTATAAAATATAGATATAATAATATATTTCATATCCAAAAATAGATAACGATTACAATTTTTAAAAGAGTATTTGGTTATTAGTATACATAATAATATGTACCTTATATATAAAAGGCTGAAAAGGAACATGACGGAATGGCCGACATAGTATACTCTGGTCGAGAAGGGAAAGGGTTTCGCTCAAATTTTGATCCGTGTATGAAAAAATTCCGTAAATAAAAACGTTACCTCGTGATCCACTGCAATATTATAACTTGGAGAAAATTGAAAATTAATTTTTTTTTTTTTAAAGTAAAACGTGTGTGAAAATAAAAGTTAATATAATATAACGCGTATTCTCCGGGCTTCTACAAGCATCCCCCCCCCCATACTATAAAACATCATAATTTTAAAATTAGGGTGTCAAAACGGGTTTAAATATTTTTTGACGTCTTCGAGTTTTCAGTTCGAAACGATTTTGATTTTGATCAAGTTATTCTGCTCTTCAGACCGTTTTCACTGGAAACCATTGACACGAAACAGAGAGAGAGATATTATATTCCTACTCGCCCGTCTCGTCAAGAGAAAAGTAATTTTTGTTTTTTTTTTTTTTTTTTTGTTTTAAACTAGTTCAAATATGCAGCTATATGTACACAGTATCGAAATAGAGTTTAACCCGACAACTTTAATAATATTGTACATACACAATAATGTTAATATTGAATTAGAGACTATGCTTTGTCTATCAGTGTAAGTGTATCTATAGGTCCCATATTATAGTTTATTGTTTATAATGCCTACGTATTCGTTCTAATTTCCGATGACCTTATTTATATCTTTGTAAACGCCCGAACGAGAATCCCGAGTTTCGCGAAACAATATTGTTTGTTTTCGCACACGATTTAATTACAAAAGGAACATCGCCACAGGGGACTGTTTTCGGTTAATTAGGAACATGCGTACGCATTGTTGCCGGTAGCCACATGCCCGGTCCGTGCACAATGAACGACGTATTTTCCTCGTACGTGTAATTGAATACGATTTACCAACGAAAACAAACCCAGCGTATGTACCGACCGTATACCGCGTCACCGGTATACGACGCGGATGTTCTACACGAAATCATATTTAGGACGTCCAATCCCAAACGAACCACCGCCGTGGTTATTAATGCTCATTTCGAAAAAGTGAAAACCCGAGTAGAAATTATGTCGTATTATACTGTATATGATACCGATATAGGTATATATATATATACTATAATTCTATCAAAGTTTACCCACGCTCATATTATATTATTGTTTTAGATACTATACTTATAGACACGTATGGATTAACTACTATAATATGATATTGTTTGTATTTTTTTTTTTTTCAAACGTCACGCAAAATTAAACTAGATTTGTTATGGATTATAATCACAGGTTAATATAATAACGTGCAGTGTTGAGCTCGATAGGTTCCACCTTGAGTATTCAAATTTATTATTTTTCGGGATCAGTTTGAAGCATGAAAAATCGTTTTTTTTTTCAAACGCAACGATTTATCATTGATTTTTAATTCAATTTATCCAGAACCAGTGTCCTACCAGATGTACAAAGTAGGCAAGTACTCCTATTCCTACAGCACTGAACTAAAAACATGGAACGCGTATTGGGAATACAATTTGTGCCCATAAGAAGGCTACCATATTGTTTTCTGACATTTTTGTTTCCATGATACAATAACTTTTTCTTAAACATTTTTTATTGATAATACAATATTGTGATATGATCATGACATTATATTTGGTTATTATATTCTGAAAAAGTGGTTGTTAATAATAAATATTGCAATTGTTCTTATTAATAATCAATTTTATTATAATATACTATGTGCAAATAAATAGTAAATAGTCTTACTTAAAACGGTTTCAATAAATTCACATTCAAGATGTCAATCCAAATTAATGGATTAATGCAAAATTGGTACTTCATGATCGGCTTTATTTTCAAATATCGATGTAATTTAAAACATAAACCATATTATAAAACTACTTATTATTGTATTGATTTAGTATTTCAAGAAACGAAGAAAAATTAGAATAACATATTAATGAATTTTACAATTTGGGTTTTTACATAACTTAAATGTTTTATTACACAATTTTTCTGAAAATCTTCTTGGAGATATTTACTATGAATATTTATTATGTGATTCACCGATACAGTGGTGATAACGAATGTTTGTGTGTTTATGTCTTGGCATTGAGTTACATATGTAGAGCGGTGTTTCCTATATCGATTCTGTAAGCTATTTGAAGCTCTATGGTTATGTATAGGCAAACCGTACCAAGAGACAGTAAACATGAATTTTCCACTAAATCGAATTGTATACATCCTTACTAGATAAGATAACTATTATTATATATAATTATTGTATATTATATAATTTAAAATTTTAATATATACAGTCAATACTATTATATAAGTGCTATAGTAAGTAATGTAATTTATAATTATAGTAGTAATGTAAATATTAATAGGCATTACTTTAAGTACCTATCTAAATATAAATAAAAAAATAAAACAAAATTTGTTTTTATAGAGAAATGAGGTGTTGTTCAAAAAAAAGTTTGGGTTTTTTTTTTGGAAAGAATTTTGTTGTGTAAATGCTTTATGTGTGAAAACACACATTATTCGTACTTATCTTTAGCATCTATATTGTTTATATTTTACGAAATAAGAATTCACCTACAAGAAATTTTGTTTAATTTGAGTGTTTTTACCGAGTAACGAAATGTAGGTGCAATTTTGTAACGGTGAAAACGTTTTATCTCAGCGTTAAAGTCGGCGGATTGCGGCAAGTATAACATACGTACGGAAAAGCTTTTAACGTCCGGCTAATGCGATTGTTCCGAAATTAATAATAATATATACTTTCGACCGATTTCGGACAATTATATAGGCACGGCGGTGACCCAGAGACCGACGAAATCGTGGTATATACCGGCAGTCGTTCCGTGGTAGGTGCGCAATACCTATATACTTCCATAATGTTGGACGTTTTCACCGCGTAAACACAATACTGTATGAATGTCGTCTTCGCCGTGTATAAACGATACATAATGAACAGACAGAGCTGCGCATACCTATACTATATTATTGTAGTCTATATTATAGGAAATCGATTTGACAATGATCGGTGAAACGGTTTATGCATACACGTACAGGTACATAGTGGGTACCCGCGCATACGCGTGTTGTATATTACTATAATGACCGCGTATTCGCGTACGCGTATGGAAGAGAAAAACGAAAATCGGAATGGACGAGTGAAACGGAAAATTACATGGCCAAAAGAACGAGACGGGAAAAAAAAAACCGTTCACACGGTGTGTGTGTGTGTGTGTATGTGTGCAGTACTTAAGTGTGCGAAAGGCCGGCGGTGGGTGCCCCATCACTCGAGAGGACCCTCGGGCATATTATACACACTCGGGCTCGAATATATACAAAATCACACACACATACAAGACGTACAGATGTACACAAGCACACGGACTCGCACATGACGGTCGAGCTCCACTTATCGGTCGACGACGACGACGATGACAATAGATTGATGCGTGATGGGCGGCCCCCGAAAAATCGTTACATTGTCGTCGTGATATGCGCGTACAGGCGGGACGTTGGTGTAATTATATATATATGCGCCTGTATGTCACGGGAAGTTATCCGGACGTACCAAGTGTACGATATGTAGGGATGTCGTGGATGGAAAAAAAAACTCGTGGTGGGGAGAGTGGGGCGCCGTATAAGTATCTTCGAGACTCTGTCTGCAAGACAATCGGCGGAAAATCCTCGTGTGCGACGCTCTACTACCGGACCTATACATTGTACGCACACTGTATTATTAGTTATTGTTATCGCCGTCCGTTCAAATCGATTCCAAGTGCCATATTAAATCAATAAATCAATAATACACTAGCGTATCGTACGTATCCGATCGGCATTATACAACGCATTCATTAGCAATGTCGCGATTTTCCGCACTCGTCTTTTTCGCGCTGGCCTCCGGCGCGTGCTCACCGGCTACGGCCCAACGGTCGGCCGAAGCCCGCCAAATCAAAACCGGTCTCGGAGACTTCCGCGTGGTGTTCAAGGTCTTCCAAGAGTGTTCCAAGTCACAGGTAAGTCCGTGTCGCGTTGCCCGTGTCCCACCGGTCCGCCCCCCCCCATATAACTACACGTCATAACCTCCGAAACCCTTTTGTTCACGTTTGTCCGCAGTTCGGACCGTGTATGAAACACAAACTACTGACGGCCCTGGACAGGATTAACGAACAGCCGGAAATGGACTTGTTCGACGGCGTCCGTCTGGTCAAAGATCCCGCGGCAGCTGACGACATCATCCGGGACCCTTCGTCGGCCAGGTCTGCCACCGCGGACACCGCCGAAGACGAAGAAAATACCAATTTAGACACGCTGGTCGTCGACAAGGTGGTGAACTTTTTCAAATCCCGCAGTATCCAGTTCAGACTGCTCGACAACGAATCCAGACAAATGGCCGATGGTAAGTTGCTCGTATCTGTTTGACTAGCTTTGCAGTATCCGATCGATTTTTCCCCATACCAAAGTTCGCAAAATATTTATTTTCCAATATCATTCTTGAAATAATCAATCTACTTACTTCTTACTTTATTGTAGTAGACGAGATACTTATAGGTATATAAAGTTAGATAGTACCGCATTTTGTCATTTATAAATCTATAAATGGCCAACTGAAAACACACAAAAATGAAATAATACTATAAATACTAACTAATAATAAACGGTGTAATGCTAATATTTAACAATATATCTAACAAAATATATTAGATTTATTCATTATATAAATCAATTATATTTTATTTAGAATTTTAATTAGATAGGTAGTGTTTTAAAATTAGATTTTATAATATAATATATAGGTATCCTTAAAACTGGTGATAAATTTCAAAATATTTACCTGTAAATCGAAAATGAAATTATTTGATTATTTAGATATGCCTAAAAGTAAATTTCAATTATTTAAGATTAAAAATATGTAACAATCGGTAAAATATTATTTTATTAAAGTAGTTTTACTTACAAAACTAGTGTATTATGCTTGCTTGCTTTGCTTAGATTGAGGTACTCTGTTCCAAGTGTAGCTTATATACAAAGAGTCAGATGTTGAAGGATTTATGAGGGTTTTGGTAGATTTATTTTTCTAGAATTTTAGAGGAAGATTGCGAATATTTTTGAAGTTGACTGGACGTTTAGAGATTTTAGCGATGTGGTTGTAATGTGAGGAGGATATGGATTGAGATAAGGATAAAGATGAAGGAGCCATGAAATCGTATTATAATATGAGTTATACATTTAAATCTAATAATAGTTCATTAATAATATTTAAGTTATTTAAACCATATAAATACCTATACTTAGTTTGATATTTGTAATACCCTATTTAAAATAAGAAAAACAAATTTAAAGCTAACTTAAATTGAAAGTAAATGATACATGACAGTTTATTTTTAGTTAAGTTATACTATGCTAGAAACTATAATTTATAATATTATGTAAATATTTCAAATAAAAATGGAATACTTGTCATTTTAATCATAATTTGATATTTATATTATAATGTTTATAATATTTTTATTTATTTAAAATGTTATGTTTGAAAATATAAGGAACCATACCTTAACGTGAACGTCAAACAATTAATTTAAAATTACCGACAGGTGCTTGTAATACTTGTTACCTAATAGTCAATGAAAACTAAACAAAATTTAGCTTTTGTCTCTGAATGCTGAATAAATATTAAATTAAAAAATTTCCATTTATTAAAATTGTGTAGTTTAAAAAAATAATAATAATTCTAACAATTTTATATAGGTACTAAATATTTAATTTGGGTATTAAATTTTGGTTTTTTCGAAAAGTAAAAACCGATATTAATCAATATTATTTACTATTTCGAAATTTGATAGATACCCAAATTTGTAATTCAGATATAAGGTGTGGGGATTTGCTTCTAACAAAAGTGAACATTTACTAGTTTTAAATTTTTTTGCCCATAGTCAACGAAAATAATTAGTTTACATATTCAGTGTAGGTACCAACTTATAATTTATGGTATAGTTAATTTTCGTAATTATCCAATTAATTAGTTAACGAAATGAGAACAAATGATTTTTTAAAGTTTATTAAACATATTTTAATCAAAATCTAAATATACCTAATATTTTATTATTAATAAATATGGAAATATAAATTTTATAATTAAAAAT
Organism: Pemphigus obesinymphae; assembly: GCA_025469235.1. NCBI lineage: Eukaryota > Metazoa > Arthropoda > Insecta > Hemiptera > Aphididae > Pemphigus > Pemphigus obesinymphae. The sequence goes on from JAIPRL010001927.1 coordinate 20,494, forward strand.
GTATATTGGAAAATTTTTCCATGTTATCATTGAATAAATATCTTTAGAGATTATAACTAATTTTTCTCATAGAAGATAATATTATACATTTTTTTAATCTGTGTAATGTAATATAAGTATCTTATGTCTATTTTAATATTAAACTTTTTGAATTTAAAATATTTAACTATTAACTGAAGAATTTTGAAATAATTTATTTAACAAATTTTTATTAACTCAAAATTTAGATTTTATTCAAATGTTTCCTATATACTATATAACTCAACTATATTATATTTTTAATTTATATTTTACTTCTTATTATTATTTTAATAAATTATGCACTAATATTTGTTACTTATTTAAATACATGGGTACTTAAAGATTAATTTAATACTACGAATAAAAATATAGGTAGTAGAAAACTACATTGCAAAATTTATAAAGATTGCAGTTTACAGCTTTAGGTTATTAACAGCCATGACTACAAAATTTACACAACACCCAAATACAATATTTTCGGGTGTTTACATTTACTATTTTATTTGCTCATTAATTTTTTTTTGTGCAATTTATTGTTATTATCTAAAGGAGCTTTGTCCTTCTAAGATACCAATCTGAATACGCTTATAATTTAGAATTATTTCGGCTACTATTAAATTATGTCGGTTATATGGTTAATTCTTGTTTAAACTTTGCTTAAAACATAAATTTAATGAATATGGTCAACGAATTTTTTATAATCTGTATAATTAGTAATTACAATAGTATATATTTTATCATGAAATCTATTGCATGACAAACATTAGGAATACGTGATTATAAGGATGCAACTGTCGAGGTAATCAAATTGATGAATTAATTATTCATTTGAACTTTTGACAGTGTACTCTGACATTAATAGATATAGAAAAATAATTTTTTTACCAAATTAGAGATGAGAAATTTATCTTTAAGCCTAAATGGAACAATTAAAAATATTTTCATTACAAAGTTGTATATATAATATTAGGTAAATAAATAATAAATATTTTTGTCATATTTTGACGGGTGTCGATGAATTGCGGTCGAAGAACAATAATTGGGAATACGAAATTATATTTTAAAACAGATTTGGAGATTACGTAACAGTTATAAGGGTTTACATTCGAAACCTCTTGTATAAGTAGGCACACTAAAAAACTACGAAATTTTATTAATTTCAATCAAATTTTATTTATTTTTTTTCATTTATATATAATATATGTACCTGTACAAAAAATGAGTGGTACGGAATTTTATCATTGGAAAAACACGAGCGTTGGGCGACGCATATAATGTCATTATTATTTTTATCACTATGTATGCGGCCGCCACGGTTTCCCGCGGTATATTATTGTTTCCGAAAATCGTTTATGAAATCTCGATGACTTGCGGAAAAAGCATAATCGTTTTTAATAATATTTTATCCGCTAAACGACCAGACGCATTTTGTACGATTGATTTTTAATATAATATTATGACGACGGTTTCTTTTTGTTATTTTTTGTTGGTCGAAAATTCCCAGGCGGTATATCATATTATTATTATTATTATTGTACTAAGTGCCTACCTACATACAACGACTTAATATCAATGACTAAATAATAACACATGGCGTGTATAATATTATAAAGGTATTATTGGTCGAGTGACATGAATGATAAAAATAATGTTATATTTTATATAGAGCCGTAGGGACTGGCACCGCGCGAATAGCAAATTGATGAAAAGATTCGTGGGCACGCGTGCCGTCGACGACGAGTTTGTGTCGGTAACCGGTTAACTTTTACCCCCGTTGTCAATCAACACTTCCCCGCATAGTTCAAGAGCCGAGAGCAATTCCATATTCGATACAATTCTATTTATCGAGAATTTATTGTGCGTATTATTAATTATTTGCACAAAAACGTCCAATAACGTTTTGATATTATTATTATTATTATTATTATTATTACGCCCAAATATATATATATATATATATATATGTTAATCCAATTTTTTAAATAAAATTAAAATTTCAAATTAATACAAAGCCTACACTATTTTGTCTATTACACATATAGACCACAATGTTTGTGCTAGAAAATGGTATACCTACTATAGAATATAAAATATGTTATTAATTAATATTGCTGCTGTTTAACTTTTGTGAACTATAATATTGAATAAGAAAATCGAAAGTAGTTTATAATTTTAATATCCTATAATATGTATTTGAAATGATAATTTACTCGAATATTAGAGTTTCAGTCAGTAAAAGTACTAGTAATCAGCTATTATACCAGTTTGAAATTAAATGAATCATTAGAAACTTAGGAAATAAAGAGTTTATAACTTACTTAATACCATATATAAATGTAAGTTATACGATTTATACGATATACCTATATGTTATACAATTATATTTAAATTGTGGATAGTAATTATGTGGAGATGGTACTCTATAATAAGAAAGAAATGGTATGTATACTGTTTTTATCTGACACATAATAGTAAAATTAAATTTATAATTTCCCATCCAGTCAGCCATTGGACCAATTTTAGATAATAGAATAACTATCATAAAATCGAAAAAACTCTTGTATGTTTGTTTTAAAAATATATCGGGGAAATCATTTTGGTTCCAAAAATCATTATTTAAAGGTTAAATAATAGAAGTATAAAGTTTAATATAATATTCGAAAATATTTTACAACCATTATTTATCAATAATCGTTCCTAAAAAATATAGAAGTAGAACATATTATTTTCATACATTTTTGAAAAATGAAATTGTTTAGTTTTCAGGTGAAACTCATTTAAATTTGTGTTTCATCATTTATGACAAGGCTTGATTTAATGGAACTCGGACCAACAATGTACACATTATCCTTGGCCCTGATTCATATTTTTTTCACTTTAGGAAAAGTGTCTCTCCCTACATATTTGAAAAAAAAATTATATTCCCATGATATTCTAATAACTTTAATGTTTATTAACAAAAACTGAATCGTTAATTAAAAAAAAAAAAAACAAAAAAAACACGAATAGAAGATTTTTAAATATATAGCATTAATCATTTTTTTAAATTGATCGTGTGTTATATTTACAAATATCGGTACAAAAATTTTAATCGTTAATCATTTTCCAGCGACTGATGGGGCCGATTCTTTTAAATATCGATATAAGTCGATTTGAATATGGATTTATGGGGTTTTGTGGGGCATTCCGGATTTTAGGGGTCGAGCAGTGAGCTCGCTCCCACTATTTCGAGACGGAGTTCGAGGGGTGGGTTTTATTTAGGGGAAACGCCGATAAGCAGCGTTCGATGGAAATTTTACCGGAAAAATCGAGTTATCGTAATGTTTTCGGCGTAAGCCGGACGGTTATATTCATTACATTATCGGTTGTTTACATTATCGGGCTAGACGGGAGCCGCACGTCGACTTCGCCGGCGGTCATCGGGCGTGCGCGCGGTAGACGCGACGATTTCCGCGGCCGGAGCGCGCATACTTGCCGTACGCGTCCGCACAATATTATCATAATTGGTACAATAGGTATACGTGCGGCTCATCGCTGTTCACACCGAATTAAAAACGGGGTCACAGATCGAATCAATGGGCCCGTCGTCGACCATTATTATTATTATTATTATTATTATTATATGACGTTCGTATTATTATTTATTATATTACAGACGATTAATTAAATGTCCAGATGTAATTAGACGATATCGTACATATTGTTCCATGACGGACAATTGCCGGTCTCGGGCATAGGTATAAATATTGTGTTCCAAGACCCTCCTACGCACAGCCACCACCTGCAGACACACAACGGTTCGGGGCCCGTCAATTCGAAATATTATAAGCCTATTATATTATCGTACTTTCCATTAAACGATATCCACACCTCTTTCGTCCTATCGTCCGACCGCTGCTCATATAATATAGACATATACGTTACCCGTTTGCGAGGTGTGAACGCAAGTCTCTTCGATCGTCTAATCGTTGTAGTGCTCGCCCCGACAACTATTCATTGTTGTTCGATTCGCTCGTCCGAGTATCGGTTAGTTTTTATTTCGCAAATTTTCATCGTTATTTCAAATTCCTTCATTTCGGACCGTCTGTGCTAACGGATGGCAGTATATATTTAAATATTGGGCACAGGTTGTTTTTTTTTCCCCCCATAGCATAATATTATGGGTATATTGAATTTTGTCCTAAATCACTTGTTTCACTAGTCGAGGTATAGGTAAATACGAATTATAATCAAAGCGGAAGTGGAAAAAAGTAAATTTGTTGTGGACAAAGGGATTTGGTACAAAAATGCATAAATGGGCGGCTATTCTAAGATGAACTCAAACTATGAGAACTTTTGTCTATATATACCGTAAATTCGTCCAACAATTTGGTACCTAGATATGCTTATCGTAGCTACCAAGAACCATCCTAGACTCTTTTCATATGTGAAGGTGCAAACCTAAGCGCATGTTAGAGTTTGGGAAATAAGAGAATGTAAAACTGGTAATTTATCCAAGTACTCGTACGTATAGACACATTACAAATATGAATAATTCAGGAACTAGGTGGTAAAAGGTTAGACGATTTGGTTGTTCGGGAGAGCATTTTGAAATTTTTAATATTGAAAACTTAATCTCCATTTAGAGTCATGCGATTCTCTGTAACTCATTTGATAAATTATACGATTTAGTTAATTAAAAATCTTAAAAACTTAAAATAAAATAAAACAAACAGTTAGTTCATAAAACATTAAATAAATTAGTATAAAAGGAACTGTTAAAAAAAAAAAAAATCGGAGAATCTATTTTGGTATGGATCCCGTTAATTTATTCTTATAGTCTAATCTAACAATTATTATACGATTCGTTTTTTTGTTTTAAAGGTCGTAAAAAGAGCAGCAAATACAACTCTCTGCTCATGTACCCGTTCATGATGGGAGGGATGGCCATACCACTGGCGTTCGGCGTGCTTGCCCTGTTGGCCGGCAAAGCGTTGATCATCGCCAAGCTGGCGCTGGCCCTGTCCGCCATCGTCGGCCTCAAGAAACTCTTCAGCGACAGTGGCAGCAGCCATGAGTACGTCGCCCACGGAAGCGGTGGCCACTACCGCAGGAGTCTGCCGGGCGAACCGGTTGCCGCGTCCAACATGGCGTACAGCTCCTACATGCCCGTCTACGAGGAACCGATCCGGAGTACCACGTCCAACGCCATCCCTCTGTAAAAAAAAAAATAAAAAAATAAAAAAATCTGCTTGAAAACGGAATCCCTGCATAACCGATGGCCGCCGGATACATGATTTATTGACTTCGAACGTACATTCTTATCAATGTATCCGTATTATTTATTATTATCGTAAAATTATTGTATTATTTATTTGGACACGAATAAAATCGTTCGCGTTATTTCTGATATTATTAATTGTGTTGTGGAAATTACTGTGGTAAATTAACCACTATTGGAAATCATTCTAAACACTATTCAAACATTACAAATACGAGTAGGTACCTATAGTATTATGTATACTACTATAATATACTTGAAAATATATTTGAAATAATTTTCATATATAGTTAGACCACAAGAAAAAAGATATCTAAGAACAAAAAAAACAAAAAAAAAAACAGATATCGAAATAAAATATTAAGTATGATGTCCACATGGTATTGCAGTAATATTGGATATACGACTTACAGATGGACGTTTAAACGAAATGGGATCGAATATTTATTTAAAATATATATATTCAAAAAGTATTATGAACGAAATTAAACAAAAATTAACTGGTTACATTAACCATTTTTTTTCTAATACCAATTTATAAAGATAAAAGTTAATTAATAGTTGACTATACTATATTGTTAAAGTTAAAATTTATAACTTGATTTAATTTGATGGTATACTGACTTAATTAATTAAAAACCATTTTTTTCGCATGATACTTTCTTAAACTATTATACATTACTACTATAAATTATATAATTTTTTAATTACGATTTGTGAATAATTATTAAACTATTAACCACATTAAACCCAACCTGTTTTAAATAATTTTAGTTATTTACTATTAATGATATAATATTACATCTTTTTGGGCTTTTTGACACAACATTGTCATTCTGAAAATGACAGGTAGTCCACTCTTTTTAATTATCTCAGCATATATTGGACAATCACCCCAAAAAATTCAGAATAATAATCTTCTTTTTTTGGTAGATTAATTTACCATCTTAAAATGTTGACTTATGGTAATAGTCCCCATCTTTCTAAGTGTTTTCATAATATTTGAATAGTACCATAATAGAGAATAGAAAAATTAATTTATTATTGTTTTAAATATACTTGAAACTAAAACTAATAACCTGTGTAAGTACTATTTTATATAGGGAAATTGTATATTTATGTTGAAATCGACTATAATAATTATATTTGGACATTTTGTAAGAAATATAGAAATACAATAATAATAATTAATATAACATTAAATTAAAAATAAATATGGTTTTACATTTAAAGGAATACATTTTTTAGAGATTGCATAGATATATTTATATTAGAAAGTTAAATAGATATTTGTAGATTTTAGAAGAAAAAAAATTTTATTCATTTCTCCTGAAAAGTAATATTTAATATAGCTATATATTAATAATATATAAAATACCAAATATTTAAAATACTTGTTCTTTTTCAAATGATTAATTAAGTAAATTATTATTTTAAGTTAAAATTAAAATTGAATTCTCACTAAATAAATAGGAAATTTAAATGTTTAATTATGATATGTATAATGATATGATATGTACAAAATAAAATAAAATACTGTAATATACATAAAACAAGTTAGAAAAGCCCATGAACGTGCTAAATTCTTATTTTCTAAACGTATTTTAAGTAATAAAATAAAAATCCATAAACAGATTGATTTAACCTACTAAACTTATATTACATCAACACATAAATCTAACAATAATAACACAAATTGTAAATATTGATATTGGTAACCATAGCAATGAATTTTAAAGACAATATGCGGTTAATATAAAAGGAATAATATCTCCAAATTTGATATGATTTGGTAACCACATCAACAAATTCGTAACTATATGTATACTAGTAATTACGGACAGAATGACAGATGGACCTAATGGGGACTTAAAATGTCTAGACTTATAATAAACTTATATAAACCTCAAAAAAAAATACTCATAATATGCAAAATAAAAATAGTGTATTTATTATCTCTAAAAAATGTATTAGATTTATATCTGGTTTATACATTATGAATCATCAAGGCACGTACCATGGTACAATATAAAAACTTGCTCTTAATGTTAACGAGTTAACTTCAGATATTAGATAGTAATGTTATCCTTTGTAAAATTATGCTTCGAATACTCCACATACGTTCACGATGATAATAATAATAATAATAATAATAATTATATTAGCTTGCGTTTGATACGAATAACAATAAAATACGGTTATCACGGTCCTACTATGATAATATTATATACGATCATGATGTAACAGTGTAATGTAATATTTTGAGAGAATTTAATTCCATTTATGAATTATGGCTAAAAATTGACCGGAGATGACACAAAATCGTTTTCCGTCTGGGAATTTCGTGCGTGCGGCGGTCACGGTTCTCCGTGTACTCAATTTTGTCCTATAAATATTAATATATATTATGTAGGTATAGCGTGTTCGAACTTGTTGGAAAATGGAATTTTTTTACATGCTATAATTTATTACAATGATAACCATTTTAAATACAACGATATTTCTATTATTTAAATACGAAAATCGTGTTTTTAGCTCGATATTATTCGTACACTTGTTCACGATCACATTCTGGGACGATTGATATAATAATATGATATCACTATTCATTTATACCGTATTATATACGAGAATGATGATTAGAAAATAGACATCGATAGTCAATATAATAGATAATCGGTTTGTATAACTTGCACGTTTTGATATATTTAAAGACGTGATAATAACTATCACGTCCACACGTTTAATTGCAAAGGACGCCCGAAAATTCGTGTTAAAACGCTTTTCTCGACGTAGAATTTCGTACAATGCGAGTTCCAATAGTAGAAAGAGTAATTTATTTTGTTTAGAGTATATTTAAGTGTGTTAATTTATTATTATTTTTTTTTTTTAAATCGAAATTTCTTTTAAATGACCGTAAAAAAAAAAATTACCTGTATATATTTACGAGTAAGTATACCAAATTGTATTAGACAGATTCGTCTGAATTACCGAACTGATTTTTTGAACGTCACATGAGATCCGTACGTACAATAAACTGTAGCGGTATAATAATTCTCTGCAATCATTTTATGGAAGTATATATATATAAGTAGTATTACACATTAGTACATACATGTTTTATGATGTTCATGTGTTGACACTGGACGACGTTTTTTAACGTTTGAACGTTTAGATGACTTTTTCACTTATCCTCTCGAAACAAAGTTTCAAGTAAAGTCCCACTTGTTTATACAGTATAAATTACTAGCCAAAATTTATAATTATGAATTGAGAGTTTGGACCATTACGTACCATTACGTATTATACTATCCACAATGAAGAAATTTAGCAGCCATATTTTTATTTATTTATAATATAAAAAAATAAATATAATAAAAATAACATATCTATATATATATATTAAATAAAAAAAAAATTTAATTATGAAAAAAATTAGTTTATTCATACTAACAAAATATAATAGTTAATGTTAAATAGAACTTCTTCATTAGCGACGCTTATTACATAAATTATATAGAACTTTTCCCAATCCAACTTATAATAATATTATTATTATGATTTAGTATAAAATTTTCATAATCCATTAGGTATTTTAAGCAATAACTATTGTATTATTAATATTGTTATCTTGTGTATATGTGTATATTAATGTATATTATTTAACTTGTATTTGAAATATTGCCTGCTTAGGCATTATAAAAAAATAAAAAGTTACTTTACAACATAATTTAAATTTTTAACTAGTTAGTGCCCAAATTTGATATTCACTCATGATTTCCCTGAAATAACGTGCACCAAACTCAGAACTTTGTAGTTTATGGACTTTAATGAGAATCTCAACTGAAAAATAAATAATTTAGAAATTAGAATATATACTCATAGAACAAATACAAAGCCCTAAACTCTTGCTTACTATTTACTTAGACTCTTTTATAGTTCAAAAATGAAAATACAACTATTAGTCCAGGGAACGAAAACCAAAAAAAGACCAAATAGCAGAAATAATTCATGTAAAAACCAATTTTGACATAGTTGTAAAGGTAGGTGTCCTCAAAAAACAAAATACTAAAAGTACTGATGAGTGGGAGTGAAGTAAAGAGATGGGGAGTCTCTGAAGGCTCCTTTTTCAGTTTTTCATTGATAACTCTAAAAATAATGTCTCTAGTAAATAAATTTACATTTATTATACTAATATACTTAAAATTATCTACAAAACTACAAAACAGATACTGTACACATTTTTGTTGGGAATAATATTTAAGGAGATATGGAGGGGAGAAATGAAAAATTATAAAAAATTCTGTTTTTATTCTTAAAAACGAAATGTTTACTATTAGAAATAAAAAATAAGGGTTTAAGAATGTATCTTGAACATTCATTTTCGTTAAAATCTATATTTTATCATTATCGATGCTGCCTTCGATGGAGGCTCTGTTTGTACATGAGCCGAAGTACACACCGCATGCATCGGAGCAGGCCCATTCTACTTGAGGGATTCCAGACGATTCTGCAATTTTATCAAAGTTGACACCAAGGAAGCATTTTCATTTACTTTGTCTGGATTAAGTTCCTCCGTCTTGGTCAACATATTTAAGATCTCTGCTCTTCCTCTGAAACATTGGCTTCTTCCAGAACACTTCGAACTAAAACAAGCTGAACGAGTAAATTAACTTGAACAGCTTGGCTGTAGGGGTGGCCTGTTAATATCTTGACAACAAAATTAACAGCGAACACTTGGAAAAGTACATGTTTCAGTCCAGATACCCCCATTGTAGTTTTTGAAGTTGGGAATTGAGTGTCTACGAAACCTACGGAACCTCGAAAGATTTTCTTATTAATAGATGGATTAACAAAGCTTTTTAATACCTAAAATATTCAATCATTTTTTACATCTGTCTCAGTTTGTCTGACTTTTAATTTAAACATTTTTAAATATTAACTACAAACATGAAAATATTACGCTCATATTTTAAATTTTTTTCAATATAAATAATACATTTTATCTTTTACAATTCTGTCTTAAAATGTATGTAATTAGTTTCCTTTTACTGTATTTACTTTTGTAACATTTTTATAAAAGTGTATAAATAAAATTAATTAATCACACTATTTTTTTCTTTTTTTTTCTTTAGACTCATCATTAAGAGAAATTGGTTATACAATTGATTGTATAATCAATGGCAATGAATCTTATGAAATATATTTGCATAGATACATATATTTTATGCTGGGCTGTTTCCAGAAAAATCATTTGCAAACATTATTGACCAATTTTAGTTAGAGTACACATACGTTAAAAAAACAGGCATTGGATTTATTATGCAAACGTATTAGTTTACCTGCTTTATTAATTATTTCAAATATTAAAAAAGAGGAAATCCGATGATAATATGACGTTACGATACGTTTCCTGTTTATAGTACATATCCACCCGGCGTGAACGTTTGTCAGAGACCATGAAACCATTTTGTTCGTTCAAATATGTGTCTTGTGTCTCTTTTAACAAATTCCTGTTTATATATATATATAGTTCTATTATTGTAATAAAATAATATTGTATTTCAGTATTTCATTGCATATTGATGTTCTTTATTAAATTTTTAACATATGATTTTATAGTTTTGTCACTACCACCGTCGTATAGTCGCCAATGCAGTCGTAGTATTTCAGTTGCAAACACTATTGCCAGGAAAAATTAAGGTATCGATAAGAAGAAAATGAAGATGATAAAACAAAATATGAGTTCAAATAATTTTCGGGTTTAGGTCAATTATTCTAAATTCTATAAAGTATTTAAATATAATTATTTAGATACTTTACAAAACTAATAGTCATATAGCTTGGCGCTAAGAACATTTTTGAACTGCACATCATCCTGTTTATTTTACCCTAGTGAGTTCAATTTATATATGTATATTTTAAAAAGGTAATCAAATTATTAATACTTTATCAGTTCTTATAAAAGTTATTGGTAAATATTTGATGAATCATTGATGAAATTTGACAATCACCCGACTACAATTTAAAATAAAATTAAAAAACTCGGCGTACGATCGTAGTTTAAGTTTTCATATTTTTTTTGTACCAAAATAATAATTATACAATAATTCACAATTTATTAAATTGGAAATGCGTGAAGGTGTTTTCCACCGTGTTTTGAACGTTTTCAATGGAAATGGTGGAACAAATCTATTTTTGGTTCTTCTTTCAACTTTGTATTATAATAATTCAGATGTACTTTAAGTGACTAAAAACAATGGTGAAATTAGAATTCGTCAATGCAACTTAATTTCGGAGTTACAGGCTTTTGAAGTTCACGAATTTACCGTTTACTATGACAATGATAACATTTATAATATACGACATTGTATAATGATATTTATAGACAATAGGGAAAAATTACTGTTCAAATAACTAACAGGTATAATATAAGGTGCCTTAAATATAATATATTATATAAATACAACTCAGGTTACATTTAAATGATTTTTTTACTCAAATACAATTTATTGCTTTGGCATATTTATTGAAAGTGTACATATTTTAATATTTTATGTGGCCTCCACACCACACGATTTTAAGGAGTATTATTTAGGCAATTTATTATACTTATTTTGTACGATTTTGTGTTCGTGTGAAGAGTGCGTGATCATTAGTATTAGCATTGATTATTAATGGTATTAGTAACCTGAACCAAAATTATATGGGGAGCCATTACACGCACCCGTGTGCCACATGTCAGCTTTCTATTTTATAACCACGAAATAATTTACATTTTTCACTCAAATAGACGATTCTAATTCCACCAGAATGTCGCAATGAGTAGGTACATAAATTTTAATTTTGAAAAAGTATTCGAATTTTCCATAAGATTTACGATCGGCGCAATTTTTAAAAATTATTTTCAATTAATTAGATATTTATATGAAGATCAAAAAATATATAGGTACTTTAAATCAAAAGTGACGATACCAAAATCACATTAAATTGATTGACTTTTTCAACATTATTTATATCGTTAAATAAATAAAACAATATGTATGAAATATAGTGAATACCTACAATTGAAAAATATTTCTGAGGTACTTTGAATCTTCTCTAATGTATAACCTTGACCTATTTTTAAAAATATAGAAAAAATCAATAATAATTGTATAAAAATGTCAAATGAAATGTTGGTATAAAAATCCAATAATTGTCAAAGAAATTTATATATTTATATTTTTTTTTATATTATTATTACCTACTATTATTTGTATCATATATAGGTACTGTAATATAATGTAATAAAAAAACTTTCATGTCGATAAGTTGTCGATGTATAAACAATGACTACCTCCTATTCTAAAAGAAATATTTGTATTTACACATTAGCTCAATCAAGAACCTCTTTACTTTTATGTAACGGCGTTTGTTGATATGATTTCTCATTTTGAATCACGTTTGTCGAGATTGAGATAATAGAGGTTAAAATATAGGTTGTAAATTAACTATAACTTAAAACATAAATTTCACTCAATGGATCTGTAATGTGTCCGGTTTAAAAAAAAATATTTATCGATGATTGATGACATTTAAGAAATGACGTGTCGCAAATATTGTTGATTGGGTGTGTTGTGTGGGCAGTGAAATAAATTAATAGTATGTGTGTAAGTAAGACACCCGTACATACGACCGTTACTTATTTTAATTTATTATTTAAATTGTATTTCATCGGATAGCAATCTCGTGATGTTCCTGATTTCTAAACACCAACGACATATTTTACTTATATCGTCAGAACAACAAGCCAAACGGTTTTGTTTTGTAATTTTAGAAATAATATACCTCATCGTATTCTTCGGTCGGTTAATAAACAAAATCATGATGTTAAAAAGTATTTTAAGTGAAAAATAAAGCACAGTTTTAAAAAAAAAAAAAATTTTGAACTATAGATATTCCTCAGAGTTAAATGTGTATAATAATGTCCAACAATAATAAATATTAAAAAAAACACAAATATAAAAATATTATGTTCAAATTTCATAACATATCTAATTACAAGGAAAAAACTTTTTATTGTATAGGGCAGAACCGCAGAGTTATTCAAACTGTACGTCGTAACTCCAATGGACGTCGTGAGTGTTAGTCAAAGGAGCAAAGAAGTAGAGAAAAAAATGTGTGCGGTAACACGTGTCGCATTCGAAATACTAGTTAAGGGGCGTATGTTGTGTGGTTAACAGATGACAATTTTACCGGAAAAAATTATTATCCGTTCGGGCACTGGTTATAATAATATGTAAAAATATAGATTTATAATTATACAGTATGCCGCAAGTGTTACATTTGTACGTAAGTGATTCAAATGTAATGAGTATAAATATTTTAGTGACCAAAAATTACCTTTTTAGTTTCCAAACATACAACGAATTATATATTTTTTGTGTCTAAATGAGTTATAAAAAAGTGCTTAGACGTACCATGATTAATGTAACTAGGACCCAAACGTCTATCGTCTCAGTTAATTACAGTAAGTTGTTTTTATTCTTACCTCATAATTATGTATTTTTTTCGAAGATATAAATTTGGGAGCCGTCAATATATTACCATGAAACGACGAAGGAGCCCCACGGGTTAAAAACATTTAAATGCCATTAGTATAGGGTAGAATAACCACTGACCACACGTCCCGTTTTTGAAGACTGTGTTCTGTTGTCCCGAGAAACTTTAAATGGGACGCTTTAAATCCCGATTTCGGAAGTGATATCCCGTTTTTGTCCCATTTTTGCTTGTATACCGTTTTTCTATGCGATTGATGGAAACTTTTGACAAAAAAATTGAACAACGAAATATTTTTTTGCTTATTTGCTATTTTTAAACCAATTTATGAAAATTTTGAAAGAAAATTATTACGATTCATTTTTTTTTATTGTTGCCCCGTTTTTTAATTTTAAAAATATAGTCACCCTAACTATAGAGTATAACCAAAATATTTCCTTGATTTTGGAGGTAAAAAAAAAAAAAAGCAAAATATCAAAAATTAATTTTCACAAGAACTAAGTGCATAATATAATAAGCTGATTTAAAAAAAATTATACCACAATAGCCATAAAAGAATCCTTCATTATCAACACTTATTTTCACGTGTTCTCTAAAGCAATGACAGTTCATAGCCAACACATTCATCGAATCTTACTAGCGTGTATTATTCGCTTTTCAGAATAAGTAGGTAGGTATCTTGAAGTCCAGGTTTTAGAACATTTATTTAATCATTCGTATGCCAATTGACAGAGATGATCGCAAATGTGATGAAAAATTATAGAACATAGATACAAAATATATATTGTATACAATATAAAGGAGATAATTTAAGTGATCTAATTTTTGAAATCTGCTAGAAATAAAAAGACAAAGGTTTGTCCATCGTAGTAATTGATTAAATAGTCCTATAAAGGATTTAAAAACTGATTAAATTTTTTTTAATATCTCTAATTTTAATCAATTTTTATTTTTTAAATATATTTTTTAATTATTCCTTAAAATAATTGTTATTTAATATTGAAAATAACTAAATATTTTTTGACCAAATATAAAAATATTGGAAAAATAAATTTAATAAGTAAAAAGTCAATTAAAAGTAAATTTGTCGATAAATTTATATCTGTTTTCCAAACCTAAATTGAACTACATAATAAATAACAAACATGCATACTTTTGAGTAAAATTTAGAAGATATATATAATACGTCAATGATTATGCGTGTACTTACTCGTACGTTATCAGTTATCAAAATACTGATAATATTATTTTAAAGGTTGGAGGTAGCGGGATTTACATACACTAATATTCATTTACATACGCACACTACACACATACGATATTTTGAAAATTTTTTATAAAAGACTTCTTAATATTGGCCCGCAAAGAGCCGCCTTAATAGTTTCAATAATTTATTTTAAACTCATCTAGATATTTAAAAAAATAAAACGAAGAATGTAACTATTACATAAATATAATATTATAACAAAAGTTGAAGTTTGTAAACAGGATATTATTTAAACAATTCAATATTATTATATTATAATTATTTATGATGAGAAATTATAAAATACATTTCATGTTATTGCCCCTTCAAAATGATCGCATACTGCTAAATGTTCATTTCTGACGTATTAAAAGGATGTCGTATACTCAATTTCTAAGGAATTTTGTATAAACAGTTTTAATGAAATTTTTAGAAAAATTAAAATCTAACAATTTCAATATATTTAAATATATTTTCAAAGTAATTAAAAATAGTCTTGTGTCAATACTATTTTTTATTTTTCTGTATGTGCGATATTTGTTTAAAAAAACCACGTTTACGCATTTTTCATTTTTAGCAACTTCAGAACTAAATTATCCAGCATCTTACAAAGCCGATTTTTAATGTTTGCATTATTTTATTTTTACGTTTTATGAGTTGTTTAAATTTTTTTTTTGATTTTTTAATTAACTAAAAATTTAAATATATATTAAAATAAAAAAAAAAAAAAAAAAAAAAAAAAATGCTACTGAAAGCACCAGATAATGTTATTAGCTATATAATTTGTTTTTTATTTCATATTTCTTTTAGAAAAAATAAAAAAGACGAATTCATGTTTTTCATTAAAAATGTACAATCCGATACATCTGATTTGCAAGGGATTTTGTATAAGAAATAATTCGAAAATTTAAAAGAAAAATGATAATCCAACAATGTAAAAATATTAAAATATTGGAAATTGTCTTTTATTGTTGTGCAATCACGATATTTGTTTAAAAAAAACATATTTATGCATTTATAATTTTCATTGACTTGATAATATCGTAGAAAGATGAAAATAAAAATCATAGCTAACACTATTGATTTTTTTTTAAGATTTATAGTTATTTAAACATTTAAAATCGATTTTAAGAACTCCTAAAACGCGGAAAAATTAAAATATCAAAAACCGGGTAGATAGGCAGCTAGATATTTTTGTTACCCAACATATTTTACATTTTATTTCATACTTCTAACAGTTTTTAAGTTATAAAAATTAAAAATACTAAAGAGAGTTTTTCATTGAAAATTTGACATTAAATATAATATCATCACATATAAATATTATGAATATTTATAAAATTTTATAAAAAATTTAAATTGTATAAAGTTATAATACATAAAATTTAAATATATTATTAATGTTCTGTGATAGTACCATTTCAATTGTTTGTATTATATTTGTTAAAACAATATTCATACTCTATAAGTATATATCTTCTTTTAGTAATCACAGAATCAAAATATACACAAAATATGGAATATGAGAATATTTACTGTGCCCAGAGTGAAATTTTTTTAAAAATATTCATTTAATAACTTTAATCGTTAAGTTTACAAGTTTTTAAATTAAAAATATTTTTGTAATATAATGGTTGACTAAAACTTAATCTCGGGCTCAGAAATTATTCTCATCTTTTAAATATTTTTTATAAAAGTGTACTCTGCAATTACTAAGAGTGGAGTTGAGCATGAACGTGTTTTAATACCGCTAAAATGGGTGTGTTTTTAAGGAGTTGTGCATAGGAGATTTTCCTTTCATTTGTGAGCATGGTATGTCTATCTATGAGTAGTTGTTAATTAATAATTATTTATTATTAACACACATATACCTATATTATATATTAATAGAATTGCGTTATACTGAATGTACCAACTTGCACAAGTTAATTTTTGTGTCGGAACGAAACTTGTAAATATAAATTATGAACGATAAGTCACTTTATAACTGACACAAATTGGAATATTTTAACCTTGTATTGATCAGAGAATATTTTCATATTTAAAATACCTACTTAATTATTTTACAATTAAAAAATGATAATTATTTTTATAGTTTTAAAAATAATTTTGCTCGTAATAAAAATATTAAAATAGAAATATTTTCCAATTGATGCAGATTAGATTTATTAATGATTTAAAAACGGTCTTAAAAATAAAAATGAGAGACCTGAAAGTAAACAAATTTTTTTTTAAAGGCACTGAGGTTGTTTTAGTGAAAACTATTTAAGGGTATGCAAGTGTCTTGAGGTTATGTTTTACTTGCATAATAATATTGTAATAACATACAATAGAAATGTATTACTGAGGAAAATTATTGAAACAATTGCATTTGAAAAAAATAACATATATAATAATAAAAACGCCATACCCTATATTTTTATAGTTCACGCAATTTAATAAAAACAAAAAAGTAACATTTAAAATATGTTCAAAATATCACATTTTGTTGTTGCGATTCGACAAGTTATTTGTCTAAAAGCATGTTTACAAAATATAAACAAAAAGGCATTTTAAGATAGTTTAGTTGAAACACATATTATAAAATATTTTTAGGACAGCATTTCGATTAGGATCTTATTTTATTTGCCTTATTATTATACAGCACGATTTTGAAAGTATAAAAATTCTATTTTTTAGTTTCTTTATACTTTGTGTGACCTTTTACTGATTAATATTTTTCAAAATGACTACGAGATCGTCTCTAAAATGTTGTTTTCTATAAATTTAATAACAGGTGTTTAAATTTTAAAATCACTTTAAGAAGAAATTTGATTTGCTTTTTTTTAACTACTGTAAATTCATGGTGTGGCATCTTCTTAATAATATCATGACATTTATAACAAACTAACATAGCAAACATACTTCTTCAAAGTAGAATAAATTGTAGCTATGTAGCAGGAAAAGTTGTCATATAATAATAAATCAATTTTAGTGGCATTTTATATTTAACTTCGCGAAATATGAATCATAGTAGTGAAATTGTTAAATTAAAATAAAGAGTACAGTTTATTATCATATTCATTCCTAACAATACTCTCTAGATTTAGCACTTTCATCGTAAATCTTGTTACCTAGTACAAAGTATTATTATTTTAAAATTATGTACATGATTTCTCTACAATTTTTTTTTTGTTTAAGTAAGTAAGTACAAAGTAAAAATGAAATAATCATGTTATTATAAAAAAAATTCTAGTATATTTGTGTCATACTGGGAAAATAATAATTCTGTACAGTATATATTTCGTTGCATTATTCTTGTTGTTTTGGAGTGTTTATGACGTAGAATAACTCAATAATTTTTTTTCTGATACTATTAGACCTCGTTAAAATCGTATTGGACATTATTTTAGATATAATATGTATAGTTTTTTTTTTAAATTCAAAATAATAATTTTAGTTTATTATACAGGATAAGAGGATTCACGTTCACACACGTTCAAAACACGATGGAATATACCTTCACGTATTTCCAATGCTACGTATTGCAGATTAATTATTTTGATACTTACCAAAAAAAGGCAAGACTTTATTATCGTACGCAAAATTTATAAATGTTATTTCAAATTTTATTTATATAAAATTATGAAAAAAATATTTTTATGTTTTTCAACAGTTTATAATGATATATAACATGATATAATTAATTGTGATACACGGGCGTACAGTAATTTTGGGCGTTCATGTTTTAATTTTTTATTGGTAATAAAATAGTTGACCTAGGATAATTATATAATATTGTGTACAATTGGAAATGCGTTAAATAAGCGAAACAATTTTTATATGTTTTTTTATTAAATAAAAATATCAAGATAACATAACGAAAAAAAGTGATACTAACACAGAATTTTTTTTAAACTACTTTTAAAATATATTAAAATATTTTTAAATTATTGGATTTTAATTTTTTTGTAAAAAAATTATTTATTCTATGTAAAGTTAAATTTTTTAAATATGTACAAGTTAAATTATTATAAATAATTTTATACTTTAAACCATGAGTTAAGTATCAGGAAATTAAAGTCTAATCGGATCATTTTGTAATATTATTTTTGATTCTGAGAGGAAAATACTATATAAATAGCTAATGGGTTTTTTTATGTCATTTTTTTGTACTTATAAATTGGTTAAATAGAAAAAGTATAAAATTCAACAGGTTACATATTACCTAAATATGCATATATTACTTATTTCACTTATATTTCTTACTTATACGTAATAGGTAACTATAAGAGTATTAATAGTATAATTAATACATAATGTAATAGGTACTAGATCTATAATATTCAATACATTTAAAAAAAATTTACAAACAAATATAAAGTTATGAAATTGAATTTTGGCGTTTACTTCGGAAAAGATAAAAAAAATAATGTGTTTATGTCTAATATATATCTGTATATGTTTTTAAATATAAATATAAATAGTTATAAAATTTTTATTTCACAGAATTTTTTCGTTTATTTTAATGAATTTCACTTTAGCCAATACATTTTACCTGATTTTACAAAAAGATTTTCTATTCTTATGTATTATTAATATTTTTGTATTAAATTCAATATTACAATAATTACCGTTCAATGTTTGTTTGTCTATTTTTGGGCTATTTTCAATGTCATTTGGAGTTTTTTGAAATTTTTTTTGTTGATTTAAAATAATTATTAAATTGATACACTCAATAGATTTTAGAAATAATAATATTCTAATTTATACAGAAGATAATTCGTGGTCATTTTTGATATTTTTAAAACATGGGGGTTTGAATCATATTTACTGAAATTGTACATGATATTTAAGTCATATTTTTTATCTTTTTGAAGTAATTTTTATGTCATTAACTTCAGAGTCTAACTCATAATATTACTTCCTACGAAGACTTGACGTTTCAAAATAAGATCAAACTCTATTCCGAAATATTTGTCTATTTCAATAAATTATTTAATTAATTAATTTTTTATTTAGGAAATAAAAACTCATTACTTGCCCATGATGTAATATAACTATATAATGTTTTTTTATATTCAATTCAGTCTCCATAATGTAGTATGTTTCTATACTCGCATATTATTTAAATAAATTATATTTCCTACTTCAATAATAAATAATTGTTAAACATTAGTTTTAAAGTGTACTTACCTACTTATATTATAGTAATCCAATTTGAAAGTGAAACCATTAAATACTATACAAGCTCTAATCCCGAATTTATAAAATAAATAAAAATGCACTTTCTATAGTCGCTAAAACACAGGATGCTATAATAGTATACGATTGCACTGGAGTCCATTCATAAAAAATTATAATAATAATACATATAATGTGTATACACAATGACGTATCACTAAAATAATAAAATTAACTCGTTAGTGCGTAAGTACTCCATTAATAAATTTGGACCGATGACTGTATTTCAGAAACTCATCAATCACAGTTATAAACCTCATTTTTTACTATTTATTACATTCTTAATTAACGGTCTAAAGTATTAATAATAAACATAAAAAAACAATAAAAACCTGAGAGTAAAAGTAGTACCCACTCAAATTCGTGTAGACAACTCGGTATGTACGTAAACCAGGTTTAACGACTTCTGATGAATACATACATATATAAATATGTTTAGTTCAGGCTGTATATATCCAACGAAACGTTCTCTCACCAGTAGTATAAATAAAATACATTTATAATACTATTAATTATTTAATGTTTCATTTAATCTTAATAATTTTTTGAGCAGTTTAATTGTTTTTTTTTTAATAAAGTCTTAAAAATAATTTTAGGATTATTTTTTTAAATTTAAACAAATGAAACAATGAATATATTCATATACAAACGTTTGATATATAGGTTATATTTATATATTATATATTATTGTATATTGATATGGTATAAATAATAAATTTATTACACATTGAATTGGGAAATGAACAATTAGGCTGTCCGGTTTAATTGTCCCAAAATAGGTCTTGTCCCTATCAAAATGATAATAAGATCGGAGAGGACATTTAAACCGAAAATGATAATAAGGCTGGAAAAGGGACAATTTGACCAAGTGTAAAAATTTAGGTGATATTTATACCACGGAAATGGACGGCTCATGCCGGAAGGCATAAAAGCATGTTACCCACTCATAATTTTGTCAAATAGACAATTATTTATAAATTTATGTATGTAATGTTGTGTATGTAATTTATTTATGTATAGGAATACATTTCATTTTTCATTCTTTGGATATTAAAAAAATTCGATCCTTTTCTCTTGCTTTTAATATCAAAAGAAATCCGTTCCATTCTTCGTTCCTAAAAAATGGAATTCTTTCCTCCCTTGCCCTAACAAAAAAAAAAAAAAAAAAAAAAAAAAAATCCGTCATTAGGATGTACGATGTAGGTACTTCATTTTTTTCTTAAGGTAATAGATAATATTACATTTCAAAGTAACTATATGCTATATATAATATAACATACAATAATAATCAATAGTAGTAAAAAAAATGAGTAATATTTCATGGCTTTTGTCTAATTGTAAATTAGAAAATTGTTTATAAAGAACTAAAATTGTATTAAAATATAATATTTCATCAGTCATTCAGTCGATATAACATCGACAATTATTATCGAAAAAAATAGTGCTATAAGATGCTGAATTCCAAGCAATCAATCGTACAATATACGATTATTATCCCTAAATAGCACAAGGAGACTTGGGGAGCTCCCGCGGAACGTTTTTTTTAACATCGGGGACGCTCCTTCAGCTATGATCCGGAATAGCCTATGCCACGCGGAGCCCATCCCTCAAGGTGTTCGGTAGGAATCCTTTTTGGAGACTACTTGCGAATGAAATATTATAAAAAAAAAAAAATACGAAAATTAAAAAACAAGTCAGTTTAACGAACGGGGGATGTCCGACTACCGTCACACGACGTTGGACTCGTCCCCCCCCCTCGCGGTGGCAGATGATCTAGCGGGGCACACCGTATACAATTAAAAAATTGTCACCATTTGTCGACACAATACGGCATCGTTGCCGGTCACAGACGGATTGTGCCCCCGAGTTTTATTTTCATTGCCGGATATCGTCGTCCGTCCAGCGTTTTTCGATTTAACGTTATTCGAGTACGCGCAACGGTTAGCGTTTCACTCCAGCCGTGTGTCGTTTATACGAACTTAAATAACTGAAATGAAAACAATTCAAATAATATAATGTCAATCGAAAAACGCGCGTATGAGACGCCATAAGGGAGGCCGTGGACCTTTTCCCGTGGACGCGTATCGTACGCACGCTGATGAAAACGTGCACATTTAGGCGTATCAAAACACGACTCTATTTTGTGTTTACCAAACGCAAAGCACGAAGTATAGTTATAATTGTGATTTCATAGTGACTGACTTCAGTGACTTCGGTGTCAGGACGCCGAACGCCCGGCGGTTATCATCGTTCTCGGGCTGTAATTATTAGGAAAACACATTTTTACACATAATTGTACGTAAACCGTCTGTGTTTCACCATCGTTTTTAAAAGAAAAAAAAAAACCCAACATTTTTAAAAAAGTTATGCATTTTTTAAGAACTTTTTTGTTTTTTTTTTTTTTTTTAGGATATTTTAACAGATGGAATAACATGAGTTATACTTGTGATATCGAAAAAACAACACCACGGATAATTTTGTTCACGATATTGTGTCGAAATTTGGTTTTTTAATTACAACCATACAGCACGAGAACAATTTTTTCTCGCAAAACAGTTTTGTTAACATATATCGTGATAATACAACGATAAAAATACAACTGGCATAAAGATCTATTCTAAATTACTTTTAAAATGGTACTTAAATATTTTCAAATCATATGATTTTTAATTTTCTCAAAATTGCTTAAAATTTCCCTATACAGAATTCCTTAAGAATCGCACGTGAGTATGTAAAAATAAAAATATATATATACCATTTTTATTATCGTATAATCACGATATTTGTTTAAAAATCATGTTTACGAAATTTTCATTTTCATCAACCTGAAAATAATATCATAAAACTTTTTAATTCTTCATTTAAAGATTTGGGTAAATTCACTTTTAATCTTTTAAGTCAAAAACTCAAAATAATACCAAAACTCTCAAGGTATAAGTATAATTGCACTTTGAAATTAGGTAGGTATATTCTACGTCATACATTTTAAAATATTTTTTGATAAATTATTTAGTTTTTTATTATAATTTTATAAATATTTTTACTAAGTTATATCTGAATTTTAAATACTTTTAAAATGTATTTTTTTCATAAAAAATTCATTTTATATTATTAAAATGTTATGAAATTCGATTATTGCATAATTAAATAATCAGTCACATAACATTGACAAAAAAACATACCAAAAATTATATAACTGATTATATTAGACTAACTAATGTATTTTTTAATTATTCAGAATATTTTTAATTATAACCCTAACATAGATGTGATTAGTAATTTTTAAGTACCTACGTGTTAAGTGATGAAAAAATAAGGGGAATAAGGATTTCAACCGTTTAATTAATGCAAAATGAAACTGTGAACTTTTTTTATTTTATTTTTATCAAGATCAGCCGAAAAATGGATATATCTGGTTGTTGTGCATAATAAAGTTCTATACTATTATAATAAAAATTTGTTATACTTCATGATTATTTTAAAAACAAATATTTGTACTTAAATTGTTATGTCTGTATATATAATAATCCAGTAGCAACTTAAGCCTCTAATTAAATAATGATAATACATTAGTGTTATTACAATTATTTGTATTCATATATATTATTCATGTTATCAAGAATCGTTTGTAGTGCCTAATTTTTGAGGATATTTTCTTTTACATAATATAATTCACAGTTACATATGTTATGCAGGTATCTGAAAAAGTTCAGAATTTATCTGATCATTTCAGCGAGTCTTTCGACCATTAAAAATAATTGGTCCTTCTTCCATAAATATTAAACTATATCGTTTAAATATCCGTGCCGGTCAAAGAGCACGATGATTTAAACGATTTTTACTATAATTTGTATTGTTCTTCGTACGCGTACAATTGGTCTCGTACAACATTCGAATATCTGCTGTTGTTATTTTAAAATTATTTTTTAAATATATTTAAATGGAGATGTATTCACTCGAATGGTATAAACATCCAATTTGCTATATTCACGGGAAGATGTTTTATTAGAGCATACATATTGTTTTAGGTTATTTTCTATACGATATATTATAATAATTATAGTGCAGCTAGATTAAACATATATATTTTTTTTAAACGACCCACCATTACGATTGAATATAAATGCCAAATTATTATTAGTCACAGTCCTCAATATATCGTCAAAACCGGTCTAGATATTTTCAAGATGAACAATATTATACATACGGTGCTTACTATTAAACGTAAATCGATATTTTTTATATGAATCATACATCATTGCTAAAATTCGTATATATACTCATATATATATATATATACTATAAATATATTTATAAAGTATTTTCACAGTTAAAATTAACAGTTAAAATAATAAATATTTTCGAATAGAGACGTTTTTATTATATTTTTTAATCCAAATTCGTACACGGTAAAGCGTAGTATTTAATACGGATCCATATGTATTTTACATGAAAATATTATTCTCTGTAAAACTTTGAATTTTAATTTAACTCATCATGTCAATAATATGTGTTGGTATCAACAACATGAATAAATACGGTACAATATTGAATGCAAAAGTATAATAATACAATTTTCTGTGAAAATGTCAAGTTTCTAAAATTAATATTTTCGAAGTTATGAAGAATTTACCATTTAAACCAGTTTTATAAAGCCACTTGTCATAGTTTTTCCATTACATTCGTATAGAAAGAGTCGAAAAATAAGGTTTTAAATTACTGGAAAACAGATACATAATAACGAATATAATAGATCAAATCTTTTGGTCAAAACGTAATTCATAGAAAAATAACTCTTCACTTAGAACTTAAAAAAAGATCAACGTTTGAATTTCACTTTAACTTTTTAAATATGGTTATGACGCCCATCTTCATTCATTTGTTCAATAAATTCAAGACAATGTCCATATAATCTATGTAGTTTTTAATATATTTTAATAATACAGTTCATTAACCTGGTTAGGTGCTAGTACACAGGTATTAATGTACATATAATATTATAATGAACAAATTGATATGAATTGAACCACATTTGATATTACTTAAGAATCACACATAATTTGCAGGTAGAAAAAATATTTACCCATTACTATATTACCAAAAAGTATATATATATAATATATATAATGATTATTTACTTCATGTAACCTATTGAAGGATAACTTCTTAATGAACATTTCGTAAATTTATAATAGTTAAATTAATTTAAAATTATACCAAATGATTACTTATCCGAGATAGCAAAAAATCGTTATTTTCGATTTGTTCTAAATTAATTTGTTCTAAAAATATTGTTTTATTCTCAATACTTTTTGATCAATAAAATATTTATAAAGTGGTATTTAAATTTTTTTTTTATAAACTATTAATTAAAATTAAATAAATATATATTATTGAAACAATAATAATGTACTAAACCAGCATAGTTTATCTTACGATAATTTTTTTCAAGGAGTATTGAATATTACTAAAATATTATGATAAGCAAAACGAAAGAGCTTTAACGGATATTTAAAAATTATTATTTGATTTATCAAATCAAAAAAATATATTATGTGAATTATATTGTATGACCTCATTTTGATACAGTGATACAAGATATTCGATTTTGTGATAAGTACAACGTGTGGAAATCAGGTAACAAATAATATTCAAAACGGGAAAAATGGTGTTCAATATGGTAAAATAATGATTAAAATATAACGATAATTCCGAAAATGATATTATAATTTATATTCATTATTTTCTCTGTTACCTTGAACACACTATATTATTAATAAAATATATTTTTGAAAATAGGTTTATAAGCTGTATACATTTAATCATGACAATAAAATTCGTGAAAGTGCGAAAACTTGTTTTTCGTAAACTCGTCTATAATAAAAATTAATATTATTATAATCACGATTTGGTTACTTATTATACTCATATATACACATCCTAATATAATAATTTGCTCTATAATTATATATAACCGCAGGTCTGCAGGAGTGTCCTGAAGTTTTTCGAACCCCACATTTCACATGGGTCTTGATATACATGTATAAATTGTAATACGAAACACTTTATACTTCCAATTATAACATTATTGAAATGATCCATAAATTATAGTGCAAAATTATTTCATAAATTAAAACAATATATTATGTACGTATAAAACAACATATAACCTAAGTTATTTACCAGAGTTAAAGTTTTTTTCATGTAAATATTGTATCTCGATAAATAATGATCGAGTTAAAAACATTCCGAAATTGACCGACATAATATTTTTTTTTAATAGTTAAAGTAGTAAAAAATCCATTTCAATAATGATGGTACATGCGAAAATACGAAATACAAATAAATAATAGTTAACATCAAATTAATGTACGAAAATAATACAAAAAAAATGTGTTGTTGGAAATTTCTTTCCCTCTACTACACTGTGTTTTGTTCATATTAATTTCGAAATCTTCAAAAATATTTAAACATAATTCACGCGTAAATGTTTTTGAAATATGTTAAGTATATTATAATAATCCGTTAGTCATGAATATTAATATTGTATTTAAATTTAAATATCAATTTGATGAAAATTACATAATATAAAAAGTCTCAAATATTATAATAATTTAAGTGATTTAAATACGGAAATAATATATTCGGTAATTTACTGGTTCAAAATTTACCGATGTATTTATTATATATACTTTTTTTATTTCAAAATTACTAGAATATTAATTTATATAACTTTATGTATAGAAATTGAGAAATCGCATAGTGTAGGTTTTTGTATTCATTTATAAAACTATCGAAGTAAGAGTATGTACGTGTTTTATTGTCATTTTATTTTATAGAATTAACGTTATTCAGTTTTTTACAAAGGTAACATAAAAAAAATTTAAATAAGTAATTCATTGATAAATACAAAAATGAAAAATAAAATAAATGGTCAAGAAAATAATTTGTGCCTTAGTAAGAGTTATTGAAATATTAAAATATAATGGAGTTACTCGTCATTTTTGATAACGGCGTATTCATAGAAAAGTTAGTATTTGAAAACGGGGGATAAAAAAAACCCTTTAGGGTTCAACCTGGTATTCCCTCGATTTCGGATTTCAAGTCGTTCGTATAGTTGTGGAGCATCCATTCGACTCTCGATCAATGCTCAAACAACCTTATTACCAAATTTCACGCATCTATTATCAAGCAAATTAAACTTAAGAACCTGATTAATAGATCTTTAGTCGTATTCAGAGTGAGAAATTTTTAGGTAGAAATCAGTGAAATTTATAAAGTGGTATTTGCCCCAATCGATGCGTCGTATTTTGGTTTAGGTATTGGTGATTCATACTTAAAGACCGCACATACTAAGCTCTTCAACTGTTTGAACTAAAGTTTGATATGTATCGCCTAATAAAACCTAGAACACATAACACTTTACCAAAAATGAAATCTATATGTAGTCAAAAATTAAGTTAAGGAACAAGCAGAATCCCCAAGTCTTGGGTTTGGTTAGTACGTTGAATGTATAGTCGAATTAAAAAAATGAAAATGAAAAAATGAAAATAGTGATTGTAGTCGAAACTAATCGATATCCATATGCAATAAAAGGACATTACTTTACACTTGGTATTATTGAGAGATAATCTTAAAGTATAACACTAGATGATGAAAAAGAGATGTACAAACGGTCGACGGTTACTCAAATGAGAAAAAAAATTCAAGATAGGAGTGGTTCACCGACGCCCAACTTAACTGTCAAGAACATATAATAAAGAATTGTGATCAATCGAGTTAAAAGCCTTAGAAGAGCTGGTGTATATCACATCTGCTTGATTACCTAACTCAAATGCTTCATGCAGGAAAGAGACAAAGTCAACGAGACCATAGTAACCGTTGAAAAAACCCAAGTTGGTCAATTGATATAGTTGACAGAATGGTACGTTATATTCGCTTAAAAATGATAAAATCAAACATTTTTCCTAAAAAAAGGTAGGCAATAGATGGACTAGTAGTTTGAAACATCGGTTGAACTCGCAGAATTTAGGATAGGCGTAACTTGATGTATTTTTTAAATAGAGGAGGAAGAATTTACGGAAAGTGATTTGTGGAAAATCAAAGTAATCGGTTGACTAAGAGTAGCGTGACAAAGATATAATAGAATAGCGGAAATACCCATCTAAGCCAGATCCCCGAGTATTAGAAAGTGAGTCCAGAGAGTCGTTAATCTCATTGGTAGATATAGAAATAATTTATGAAAGAAATGACAACTTTTTATTCGTGAATGCGTCCAACAACCCATAAGATATGAATCGTGGATTTTTATATACTGAAGAGTAATTTGATTCAAACAAAGTAGTAACTTGGTCTCCTGAAGTCTTGATTTTATCAAAATGAACATCTTCTGGTATTGTACTGACCTCTCGATATCTATGACAAAACGACCTTGGATTACCACGTAGGCGTTCCTGCACACAATACAAATAATTTGTATAAAGACCCTTAGATTCGGATTTATAATGCGCACACAATAAGGAGAAATTATAGTAATGATTATTGTATGATTTATGATAATTAAACTCGAAAATGGTTTCCTTTTAAAAACAAGAAAATGATCTAGCCTTTGATGCAAATGGCGCAACTAGTGGAGGAATTTGGGAGTTACAACCCCCTCCAACAAATTTTTTCTTTCATTACATGTAGAATGTAGAAATATTAGCTTAAATAATAAATAGTTTATCCTATGTGTGTGATAATAATTAAACCTATTGAAAACATTATAATAATTGAATTACTGATATCTGATAAGTGAATATAATTGATGAATTATAAACCAAAACTCATATTCACTCCTTAAGTCACAACCGTGGTTTAAAATATTATAATTATTTTAAACCATGGTCACAACAATGGTATTTCGCTTATAGGTATGGAAAACATTATAGATAATTTATATACCACCATGTTTGATATAACAGTGGTAATCCATAGTAAATACAAAACCTAGTATGGTTCATAGAGTATGATATGGTTTTGGATCCATGATAACAATTCGTTTTATATTTTTAGTAGTATATTTTTATATTTAATGTTTAAAAGTATTTAACGCATGACTTTTATGTTTATCGTTTGATAATTTGCTTTTTTTTTTAAATTGGGTTTTCTTTTTTATGATATAGGTACGTTTAATTTTAATGCAGATTTTTACCCAGTATTTTCAAAGTTTTTATAAATTCTAATTACACTACCGATCACAACATCTACCGGAGAGAGATCATTTTCTAAATTGCGTCGACGTCGACTTAAAATATATCTTCGAAATACTACAGGTCAAGAAATGTTAAATGGTTGGCAACACTCAATATACACCGAGATCCACATTGATGCAGAAATGGTAATCGATGATAAGCTGGCAAAAACTTCAAAAAGAAAATTAAATATAAATCTTTATTTATTTTTTGTTTATTTTATTAATTATTATTTCATTTATTTTTCTTGTAGAAAATAATATGTGTATACACATATTTACTCAAATATGATAATGTACAGTAAACATTTAAATTTATTAATAAATTATTTAAATATGATACAAAATGATGATGTAAATTGTAATGTGTAATGATGTTTGAAGCACATACATTAATATAATTAGTAGGTAGGTACGTAGTATGTTCCTACTATTTAGCATTTTTTCGTATTATCTATAGTGTATATATGTATAAATTGTAACCCCCCCGAAAAATATTTCCTGGTTGCGTCACTGCTCAGTTGTGTATTTATTATAGTATTAATTCATGGGTACCTACTATATTATTATTACTGGACAAAAATGATTGTTGTTGAGATATTCGTGAATCATAAAATTATTGAGCGAATCTGTTAAATATATTGTATAATATGAACATTATATTATAATTATTTTGAAAGTAAATAATGAAATTAATATATTACAATAGTTAAAATCGTATATATATAATTAATATGGTATGGTATTAAAAATGAGCGAAACGAACTTTTCATATTATTCTGAGTGAAATTTTGGACAGGAAACGAGTGTTTAATGAGTGCGATCGTATATACAATTTATTCAAAACCTAATTACTAATTGTAATATGGCTTGTATAAAAAAGAACACGGTCAGTACCTTAATATTGTCTAAATAACTGTGGTAAAGTCCACTATGTCCACTATACTATCCCATATGGGAATCCCGCGGACGACATCCACAAGACATCACAAATCAAAATGTATCGCAATAATATTTCTAAAATATTAGATTTCCACTATCTACTATAGTTCCTTACAGTTCTATCTCATGGTGCGTGTCCAAGATGAGACACCCATCAGGTATCCTATAGCACCCTCCCCGTGGGTAACTAATCTATTATAATATAAATATGTTTTGTCAATACATAGATTACTATTGGCATATATAGAATGAAAAAGTCCCTTTTATATTTAAATACTCCAAAGATGATTGTAATTATTAAAAATTAGTAATTTAGATATTGAAAATAATATGTATTTACGTTGTACATAATAGCTATTAATTTTATCGAATTACAAAATAAAAATAAGGTATCCGTACAATTTCAAAACGAACAATTAAAATATTCAAATGTGTGAATTATTCATTAAATGTTTGTGTAAAATAATAATTTCACTTAAATTCATATTTTCGAGTACCACCTGGTAATCATTTTTACATACGTATGTGTCGATTTTTTTTTAAATAATATATTTTATTTGGTATAATTATATCCTGAATGTGATTTCTATCTTACATAATTTATTTTTATTTTTTTGTTTTGTTTTTTTTTTTATATACTTAATATATTATTGTACATTTTAATTTAAAAATTAAGCTATCGTTGGATAAATAAGTTACTAGAATAGGAAATTTTATATTACCTTAAATGTACCTACCTATGATATATACAAATTTTGAAAATTATAAAAATTACGTATGAAATCTTATATTTTATATCTATAAGTTATATAATGTTATTAAAAATAATAAAAATTGTATGTCTTATACCTATCTAAAAATGATGTAAAATTTTACAAATTAAAAATATATTTCGGCGATAGGCCATTTCATTGAATAAATTTAATAAAAAAATGAATGAAAAATTAATTAAACTTAGTTTTGAATATTAGGTACGTCAGATTGAATTTTATTGTACAGTAATATTATAATAAATTCCGCATAAATAGAGTATAGATATTCTAAAAAATTAGAAGTTTTTTCCAAGCAATATCAATGTTATATGATATATTTGAAATTATTATCAATTTTAAGGAGTTCAATTTCAATTAATCACCCCGAAATGTATTTATGGCAAAATAGCGACGGCGACTTGAACGTGTTCGTTTTCAATTGTTAGATTTTCATTTTTCTTAAAATTGTCTAAAAATTGCCTATATAGAACTCCTTAAACATGACAGCGGTGACAGTCCATAGTTCAATGTTGAACAATAAAGATTAGATATATTTACATATTAATGTGAAACATTTAATGTTGAAAGTTAAATGTTTTATAACATGTCATTGAGAATTTACATACTAATGTTTAAAAGTTTTTTTTAATTTTTCTTATGTTTTTTTCTGTTTGATTAAATCTGTAAGATTAAATTTTATTAATGAAATATAATCTTTAAAAACTATGTTTAATTCAATGATTTTTTGTATTTTGTATATCATATTTCTACGTTTAGCTATACATTAAATATTACTGAATATACAATATAATATTTAAAAAAAATAATTTATAATAAATAATGACTAAATAATATTATTACATTGAACATAATAGTGCGATATACTTTTTATTATATAAAATATAAAAGGTATCTTTTTATGAATGTTTATTACATATAGAAATGTACATGTTGAAAAAAATGTAGTATACAATATTTATACGGGAGGTCTGTTTGGGGAGGGGTTAACTTATCCTTGAGTTATGAGTAATCCAAAATACGGTTTTGGATTACTGAAAAATGTGAATTTTATTATGTTATATTTCGAAGTACATAACACACTTTAATGCCAGTTTGAGTCCATTTTGACTATTATATGCATAGAGGTGTTTCAGAAATGTCGTGTTTTTGCTAAAATTTAAATATTCACAATTCCAACTAAGTTTTTATCACCGAAGCGTGACTAAGTATCAGTACAAAAATTGTTAAGAGGACGTCGTACTAGTATTTTTGTCCTGAAAAAACAAGGCCCGGCTCTATGGTACACAGCTATGAAATGTTTTATCATTCATAATGATCACAATAACCAAAAAGTTTCTAAATATGTGAAATGTTTATATGATAACAGACATTCAATTTTAATGGTTTAATAAAGGTTTATTTTTATACGGGGCTTATATGATTAATGGGATATAACTCGTACAAAAATTTCAAACATCCAACATTTTAACTGCTAAATCATGATTGACTAAAATAATATTATTTAAACAAATAAAATTCCTGTATTAAAAACATCTAAAATATGTTTTATACAATTTTTTAAAATAGATAATTTTGTGTACACAATTATTATTATTTTTTTTTACTAATTGACAAAAATTCTGTATATTTATATTTATAGATTTCACTAGTAGGATGGACTAAAATTATAGAATTTGGCTAGGATTTAAGGACTAATACAGGATTTATATGTTATAAATTATAATTTAATAAATTGTGTATATTATAAAATAATAATTTCGCAATAATTACGAATATTTGTAGATAAAAATGTTGTATTTATTGGTTTATTTATTTATTTATTAATATTGGTATTTAGATTCAGTTATGGAAGGTGACTATATGAATACCTATATTACAAACAATTTATTATTTTGTATTTACAAGGGTGGCACGATTATTAACGTAGAGATCTAAAAGTCTAAACAGTAATAACAAAATTATTTTTTCTTTCAATTTTAGTATATATCATTTTCTGCAGTATAGAAAAACTTGGGAATCTTTTTTTCAGAAATAATCATCAAATCACAAAAATATTCAAGTTAGGAATAATTATTTTTGTGAGAATAGTTAGTGCATGTACCTACCTATATTAGATTTGAGGTTTATCTACTTCTCGGTGGAACAGTATTTTTAACAACCATCGACACAATTAAGAATGATCTTTGTTACATAAATGTATTCAAATATAACGACAAACAATTTTACTAATGAACGAGGACAAAATCTAAATTTTACTCTTTTAAAAAATTAATTCTTAAACGATAAACGTTAAGTTTAATTAATAATGATATGAAATGCATTCAAGATTACTTTCTCTGCATTGTTCTCTTTCTCGCTCATATAGTTCATTAGTTATAAAATATATTTGGTATTATTTAATTATTAAAGTTATTACACAATATTATTATTTATAAGTATAAAAATACAATAATTTTGATAAAGTTACTTGTATTGGAAATCACATAAATTACATTAATACTAATAGAAAATAATTTAATGCTGCAGCATTAATAGGTGTATAATATTTATATAATAATTATAATAGATTCAAATTATACTAAATCGATACAGACACCCGATGAGGAACTTGCCGAAAAAAATTATCGCTACAAATCAATTAGACACATCTAACGGGTAATATCTGAATTAATTAACATCTAATTGTTATAACGAAATTATTCGAAGTGTGTTGTCATACCGGAGAGAGGATTTCCGGACCAAAGATCAAATATTACTGTTTAATAATAATGTTTAATAAAACTGGTTTTTTTCATTATTGACTTTTTTGTATCATCTTATTATCATTTTTAAGACGAAATTTATAGGTCTATTAATAGAGATATTACGGAAAATAAAATGTTTTCTATTTTTTTATTGTATATTAAATATTAAAACTAATAGCCATTGCATAATAGATCATAAGTATATTCATTTTCAAAAATTTATTTTGGTATCTTCTCTCATTTGTGCACGAAATACAAAAAAAGTAATTTTTATTCTAATGTATATGAAAATAATCGAGCAAAATTAATTGTATCTTAAAAATTCAGTATTTTTACGTTATTTTTTCTATATAACAGGTCAAATTATTCGTATAATTAGGTTCCAAAAAAATATAGGCACAATGTACCTAACTATAGTGCACCCAAATCAAACAATTATTTTTGATTATTGAATTTAGTTTTTTTCCCAACTTACTAAAATACTGTTTGGGTTCAGTTAATGATATAATCAATGGATATCGTAATGTGGGGTGAGTTTAAATTTAAGGGGTGATTTTCATCGTTTCATTTTATTCAAAGAATATTATATTTCCAATGACATTATTAATTTGTGTATTTTAAACCACTATTATGTCCTAAACTCTCTCTTATGTTGTCAAATTCTATTTGTTAGTTTAAGAAAAATATTATTTTTCTTACTTTTATCTGATAGAATGATAAAATTGCTGTTTTTAATCATTGTACAACGCGTTGCAACACTATTTTCCGTCTCACCTGATAAAAAACAAATTGCGCTGGTAATTCGATGTAAACGAAACACATCAATCATCGAGTTCGCGAATAAATACAAATAAGTTTCAATATTATAGAATAATTTATTTTAGGGCAGTTTCGTATAAAGTAGGTAGTTAAGGTGAAATTGATCGCATAAAAATACTTATACAAATAATGATAATTACCATTAAACATTAAACATTGAAATTTATTGATAATGATATTTAACTATATGATTTGATAATTTTATTTCACTATTCCTAAGTCACGCATTGCAATTATTAGTAAAATAACTAAATACCAATTTCCTATTAGTATGGTTATGCAAGACGTTTAGTTTAGATGCTACCTGTACACCAGTACACATGTAATGATTTTCATTATTATTTTAGTTTATTCAGAAATATTTAACTTATTCATTTTGAATTTTTTTATTAAGTACTTAATTAATTTTTATCTGCCTTAGTTTAATTATAAGCTAACTGTTTAGTCAAGAAAACTGAAGTAATTGAATATTTGTTTTAATTAGTTAATTGAGGTAGTTCATTTATTAATTGAATCGATGTATTGGTTATAATCTAACTTCCTTTTTTATAATTAATAATGATTATACATTTATAATGTTACTAATTACCAAGTTAATGAGACTAAAATATAGAAAAAGTAAAATTATTAAAACACTTTTCTTCTTCTTCTTTTCATGTCCGGTCATTTTTGCAGTTATATTTTATCCGTCCAGTAAGCAGCCAATTGTACGGCGCTGTCATTAACCTAGTCCATATCTTCTTTGCTACACGTCCCTTCAAAGTTAGGATATTCATATATATATAAATATATGTTTATCGTCTTGTACTCTTCCACATTCACACTATTGTCATCCTCTGACAAACCCCATTTGAACAAATTCTTTCTTGTCCGTCCACATTCCGCTTTAATCCGGTTAATTGTTCTCCAATCGTTCCAAGGAAGAGTTTTCCCTCTATGTAATTCTTCTTTTGGTTCTATTGTCACCGTGTCATTCTCGTTACTTTCCCTTATGTTTTGTCTCCATCGCTTTATTCTTTCCTGGTCTGTTTCTCCTTCAACTAGTTACCTTACTTGTTTTGAGAAAACTTTTCCTAGATTTTATTCGGAACTTTGCTGGTGTTATGTTGTACATTGGGTCAGCTTGCACCTTTGTCTTTTCGATGTCTATTACGATATAACGTCTAATTTGTGGTGGTGCTATACCACTGAGCATATATAAGTTTTCTTTTTTGGTAGGTTTTAAACATCCTGTCATTATTCGGCGTGTTTCGTTTGTGACTACATCTACTTTTTTGGTATGTACAGAGTTCCTCCACACTGGACAAGCATATTCTGCCGTAGAGAAACATAGTGTCATGGCTGACATTCGTAATGTATTCCCATCAATGCTTCCCATTTGTATGTTAATTAAAACATTAATAATAAAGTATATCTCTTTAATAACTAATATTTGAATTAATTATAAAAATTACGTCTGGTAGTAATTTTTTGATGCCGATCAAACTCATCACAAAATGTCAAAACTATATACTCAATAATTACTAAACTAATTTTTTTATGAATCGATTGATCATTTTGGTGAATATACACATATTTAATTTTATATGCATTTTTAAACTGGTGATCAAAGTAACCACAAACTAAGTATGAGTTTGATCAGTATTATTATAATTAATATAAAATCAGACAAATATGTTTTGGTTTTGGAAAATGTAATTCTAGGTATAACCATGGCTAATTATCTAAGGTATTAGTTATAGGTACGCCATATATAGGTACCTATAATATTTATGTATAACGAAATACTGTGTATTTAAGTTGGTTATTGCATAGACATATTACATTAAAGTAATGATCAAAATCCCCCCTCCATCATGGTAACATACATATCGTACAGAAATATGAAAATTTATAAATTATACGTTTTATTCAAAAACTTTGAGTATCGTTGTTATCCTGTTTCTAACAAATCTTTGTCGAATTTCCTCTTTACATCTTTGTAATTTAAAATACTTAAAATATGTTTTTATCGAAATAATAAATTGACATAGGCTAGGAAAAGGATTCAATTGAGTTATTTCCATATCATTATCTTTCAAGTAAAAACCCAGTGAAGTAAGAAGTAATTATGATAAATGTACAAATTAGCGCAAAAATTTGGGGGCTTTAACTAAAAAGTTACAGTGATTGAGTTATGTACTGTACAGTATTCGTTGTGTAAAAAAATATGTACTTAAAAATGTTAAGAATCTATTTAAAAATTTTTCAATAGAAAACATTATAATATTTGTAAAATGTTTTTAAAATATTTAATTTCCGAAGAGTATTTTTTCCATAAACATGATTTTATTTTCTGAACATGTTTTATGAAAATTTTAGTTTGTTTTTATCTCGTTATTTCATGAATTACTTCTAAATCTAAATTAAACATGTATTTAAATAATTCAAACTAAATGCAATATAATATTTAGGCCACCAAGGTAAAAAAATAAAATAAAAAATTCTAAAAGATCCCCTTTCTATAGCCTTGAGTGGAGGCGTGTGAATGAAACAAATATATAGAGAGTAATAATAATAATCCGAAGAAAATAATAACAAAAACACTACACCAGTTACAATAATAATAATGATAACAATCATAACGGCGATCGTGAATATGCACGCATAATATGTATATAACAATATGTATAATAATCACAGCGATAGGACACACAGAGAAGAGAGAGGGACTAATATATAAAGTGTGTTGTCATTTTTACTTTCTTCCGATTGTGCGGGGGCGAAGAGGAGATGTCCGTGCACGCCGTCATACGATGACGTTTCCGGAAATCGTACTCAGATAACAATAACAGTATCATAATTATACCAAGAATTCTAGAATAAAAAAAATACAAAATTTCCAAATGTAAACACATAATGGTGTGCTAGTGTCGGTGAAAACGGTCCTCGAGAACGTATTATATATCGATCA
Source organism: Pemphigus obesinymphae (assembly GCA_025469235.1). Classification (NCBI taxonomy): domain Eukaryota; kingdom Metazoa; phylum Arthropoda; class Insecta; order Hemiptera; family Aphididae; genus Pemphigus; species Pemphigus obesinymphae. The sequence goes on from JAIPRL010001927.1 coordinate 58,248, forward strand.
TCCAGTTCAACATTCAAGACTGCAACAAACCATATAATTTGAAAAACGAGTTCAATGGATAATTTTATTGAATCAATTTAATACCACTTTAAAAAATCAATTCAATTATCGTTAAAAAGATTAGGAATATTGTTCAATGTCGTTCTTCTGAAAAAAATATCATTTATTTTTATTTTTTTTTTTTTTATTAAAATTAAATATTATATTATGTTTTCTATTCATTTCGATGAACAAAACCGATCGAAAATGATTCCTGGTCTAGAGGAAAGGAAATCCACTACCGTAATGCATTTAAAGTCCAGACAGACGGGTCACGGCCAGGCGAAAGTGAACGGTACAAGGTGGTCACTACGCTTTCTACACACACACACACACACACACACACACACACACACACACAGAAACACTGTCAATAATATTGTAACACCTCCCCTCTTTCATATATCCCCAAAAATTGCCGACCCTCTAGTTCCGGTTTCGAAAAAGAAAAACTTCTTGCCCCGCGGACTTATATAACAAATTATTAGTTTCAATTGTGAGTATATAATATGTGCTTTATGGTCATCTAACCTCAATCGATTGTCCGTCAATATTATTGACGTATCGCCAAACAATTATTCCAAAGGAGTAAATACGAAGGGCAATTAAATAGATCGAATAAACGAATAATATCGTTTTTAAGTGAAACAGTAAGGTGATGTTATATAGGAAATTTTTAACTTCAAATTGCTCGAAATTATTTTAAAATATACCAACACAATTATTTGAAAATTATTAACATTATCCACGAAGAACCGTTTAAAATACTGATTTAATTTCCGACCATGTAAATTGTTATCAAAATAGTTTAATTTTAACTACACTAACAACTATATCCAGAACTATGTTTAGGGCCAGCTCAAAAAATAGGCGAGCTAGTCACCAGTCTAGAGCGGCACTTTCGTATGTGGCGGCATTTTTTATAAAACATGATAGTAGTCTTTATTAATGTTTTCATATTTTATATAATTAAAGTGACAATCTATTTTTTTCTTTTACTTATTTAGTTAGAATTTTTAGGTTTTGTTAGCAAATTCTAGAAAAAGTTAATGACTATTTTTATTTTAAGAGTTGCAAAACGTAGTTTTGACTAGAAATATATTTTTGATTTAGCCCTGACCATGTTTGATGATATTACCTCAAACGTATACCAATAAAGTATCTATGTTAATATGCGTCCATGAAACACTCAATAATAGTAGATTTGTTTCCAGTAGTTTTTAACAATGATTAAGAAATATCTTAATTTCCTCAATTGTACTGTAATCCAATAACGGTAAACGAGATCAACGATCGCGTCCAATTATTAATTATTGAGTCAGATGATAGGTTGAGAACTGCTCATATATAATTAAATAAAAATAACCAACAGTAAATTGTATTTAAGAGAAGTGTTCTTTAAAAAAAAAATTATCAAAAAGCAAGTGAAAAATAATTTTTAACAGTTAATTTCATCATATTTATAAAAATAAATATATATGTTAGTAATTACATTTTTCAGTGGAACAATTTTCTTTTTATACGCTCTTTAGAATTAGGAATAGGTTCCATTGTGATGTTTTGAAATACTTCAAGACAGTGTTTTTGAAATCAATACGCAGTATATTTAACAAATTATATAAAACGAATTTTAATTTTTAATATTTAATTAATTATTATTCCATTTTAGTTACGCTCATTTTAAAAATATTAATAATAGCTGGTATATAAAAAAAAATCAAGTTTGGAAAAAAAAATTTAACGAAATATACTTATTAATTATATATTAGTGGCTTACATAATATGATTTTTTTTTAACATAAAATAAAAAATGTCAATAAATTATTCAATATATTTTAAAAAAGATAACATATATTTACTATGCAAAGGCCATAGATATTATAGTATTTTTAAATGTAGAAATATTGATATGTTATCGTTATAAAATTGCTTTATTAGTGTGAACTTTTAAGTGAGAAAATTTTAATTACTAAAATATATTATCTAATAAAATGTTGGGATTATTTCAAAAATAACTAACGATTTTGTTGATTGATTTCTAAATATAATGAATGATTGATTTTGTTGGGCCAAATTCCAAAACATCGTAATATATTCCGATTTTTGTGGGTATATATATACATTTTAGAAGTATTTTATCAGATTTCCGAAAAGAACCATTAAATAACCATTGATGTATAATAATTTTAATAATTATATTTAGAATATTGTTTTATAATACTTTTAATGTGTAAATATGCTTATTTAGAACTTTTCTGAAAAATGTATTTGAGAACCGTTAACTTTTTTCAAGAAAAGTAGGTTAGAAAAAAATTCAACATATGATCGAAAGCTACGGCGATAAATTTGACGCATAAGGCTCGTTTTAAGTATAATATAATACTTTATTGATGAGTCGGCGTATAGTTTTCACAATGACTTTGTGTTTAAAATATAATTTCAATATCATAGTGGTATTATGTACTATAGAACGTGTGCATGCCAATATTGTTATCAGTGGAGTGTACAGATCCGTCTTCTGGGACGGTTAAAAAAATATCATACATACATAATGAAAAAAGTTAAATTGAACGTACTCTGATAAAAATTAAAAAAGTTCTTACGGCACACAGTCCACCCCCTCCCCAAAAAAAAAAAAAAAAATATTAAAAAAATTCGTCATTTTGAAAATGTAGCTCAGTATAATATTTAAATGGTTCTGAGATTTATGTTACATTATGTTGGCACTGTTTTTCAGAATATGCGTATAAAATTTAATTATTGTGTTATCACATATCAATTGATATTTATATCAAAAATAATAAAATATAATAATATAAAAATATAAATATATATAAAATAATAAAATATTTTATAACATAAATATGAAAATTTATGTGAGCTTACATTATCAATACGACGGTCGCACATTTTAAGCGTATATTTTATACTACCTGAAAATGACCAATCGGATTTAACTTATTATGTGCTGACGTTATTAATAATAATATTATGTATTGTTAGTTTGGAATGATAGAGCGAAATAAGTCAACAATAATAAATTAAAGTTTGATTTATAATAAGAAAAACATGATTATTCTATTGTATTTTTATGATTATGTTGATCGATATTCAATAACTTCACATTCCCTTCCCCCACCCTAAAAGACAATATATTATTTTATTTAGATGGAGATTAATTCTTATTATTTCCTCCCTCCCCTCCAGATCGACTGGGATGTTAATTTTATATTATGGACTCAAGACTGTTTTCTTAACGATGTCGATATACGAATAGTTTTAATTTCATTTAAACTTTTTATTCTGTTTATGGAGTTGTCAAGTTTTCTTTCCGGTATTCGCTGTTATAACGACTTGACTGCTTTCTTTCAGTCGTGTTTCACACGCAAAAGTGTAATAACGAGTTCTTTGCGCAGCCGTCATGGCGCCCACCGTCCACATCATGGACACACACGAGATTATAGGTTAGACGCGTATACAACTCGAACGATTTGACCCATCTGATAATCCGAAAACGCAAATAACTATCATCGATTATAATAACAATATTCGAAACTCCACATTTTACCTTGTTTATGCTTAATTTATTTTGTTACTGATAAATTTGATAGTTATATAATTATATTCCATATTAATCGTATGATGATATATTAAATCAAAATCGTATATACCTACTTATATATAAATAAAAGGTGGGTCGAAATCGAAATTTGGGTGTCGAACCGAACTATGAAGTATAAAAACGAATTCAAACACGAACCAAACTTTTAATTTTAATGTAGACCCTGAACCCGAACATGAACCGAACTATTAGTTTAGTGTCGCACTCGAACCCAAACTATTAGGGTATATTTTGTTAAATTAGGGTATTATATCAAATTCAGTTTATCTGATACGCGGTTTTGTTATTGAAAAATTTGAATTTAAACTTTTCTTATAAATATTGTAACTATTGTTTTAAATTACGTTTAAACTAAGTATTGACTTGAAGATATAATTAAAAGTTTAAATGTATTTATGTTTTAGTTTATCGCGTTGTGCGATTTACGATTCATATTAACGTTTGCCGTACGTATTAACTTTTCTATAAAATGTCCCTCCTCTGACTTTCCTATGGAAATACGTAGAGAAGTGAGAGGGGTAGCTGAAACTACAAAAAGTTATGTTTACTTTCGCTCTGACTGCAAAGAAGGTCTTCCGGAATTAAGAGTATGCATAAATGTCTGTGCAATAGTATACGGAAAAAGGCACGGCGATGAAGGGCTACATTTTTGAATCGCCACTGTGAATTCAATAACAGTTATATCGGACTCGGACTGACGTTAAACTGTGTTATACACTCCGGCGTATAATATACTAAAAGTAAATTTTAGAGTTTTCTCCAGAGAGGGAATGTCTCTCTTTTATCAAATAATGGGTAACTGTGAATAGAGGTTGTAAGAAAAAAAGTAAGTATCCAAAACCACGAGTTGCTTGGTCTCTTTCCCATTGAGTTATGAGCAATTCAAAATTGTATTATTCGTTTTATATTAGATGTACCTGTATTATACGTCTGCTTGTTTTTACAATTTATCTGCTGCTGTGATTACCAATATCAATATTTACAAATGTTATTGTTATAATTTTTATTTGCTAGTTTTTATATTTATACATAAGTAAGTATACTTAGTAGATTGAAAAAATTGTTTATGGAATTAATGTTAATTGTTTCAAATGCATTTTTTTAAAGACCGAGAATTTAGCACACCCGTAGAGGCCAACTAATATATGATTCGAATATTTATAAAATTTATAAATGTTTATAATTTTAGATTTACTAGAAATTTGATACCGCAGAAAAACAAAAAAATATATTAATTATAATTCATTTTACTACTATATGTCTATTTGATATACCTACGTGTTTTAAAAAATTGATATACTTATTAAAAGTAGTTAAATTTCAAATTTATTTACTCTAAATTCAAATATACTTAAATGACCATTACGTTACTTAAAAAGCAATTTCATAATAGTTTTTTTTAAATTTACGAACGGCATTCGAATTTATTATTTTTAATAATTATTTATAAAAATTCTTCAAAAATAGTGCCTAATGTAATATGTTAATAGACGTGGTCGAATTGGAAAAATAGAAGAATGTGTGCTATCAGGGTTTAAAAAACGAGCGTCCTCCCAAACTATTTAATTCGTATACTGTAAAATATAATTAGTGGGGAAGCTGTCAAAATGTTTCAAAATAGTAGAGGAGCTCTGTCCTCCAGCGTATCGCTCCAATTCGAGAAGTGGTCAATAGATAAAAATTACATTTAAAAGTTGTGTCGTAAGTGAATGTGAAAACTATTACAAAATATTGATCTTAATTATTTAATAAGCAGTATTCTTATTATAATATTAAATTGTTGTTCATAAAATTTTTTCAGAAAGTAGTAGAAAATGACACTATTTGAGGAAAACTTTTTTTAGTCCGGAAAATTAACGTTAAAAACACAATAAATTAAATACACTATTCGTCGAGTGTTTTTCTTTTTTGGAAAATGTATAACTTTTATGAACATTTTAATTTTTAATTGCTTGCGGTCTGAGAAAATTTTGTGCTCAAAGGATTCGTACGCGAATTGTACAGGTACTATGAGAATGGGATAACGTCGTCGGTTGTTTGGCTCGGCAAAGTAAGTATAGATCGCGGTCGCCGTCGTGCAGGGGAAAGGTCAAGAGAAAACGACATCATTTCTAACTTGAAAAAAAAAAAAATAATAAATACATTCCAACAGTAGCGAAATTTACCAAAATATCAGTTTCCTCGTTCCGATGTATGCATGATGTGTTGTACATTATAGAGTACGACGGGAGGGCATTGTGATTTTTGAATAGCGTTTTGGCAGTTTCCCCAGACGGGTAATTATGTAAAAAAAAGAACGCCTTGATAAAGTGACGGGCGATAATACTGATTTAAATATTGTCGTATAAACTCGTATATATAATATATACAATTATATATATAATTCTGAAAGTTTGTATGCTTGTTGGTTTGTTCGACTTTAATAGCTCTTCGTATACTATTCAACCGACTGACGTCCAAATTTGGCATACGTGTTCTCCGTTTTATCAGGGCAGGTCTTATAGTGACATTTTGAAAAAAATCCGTCGCCGTCGACGGAAGTAATCGGTAAAATACACGTTCACGCACATTTTTACAGAAACAATATTATTGATACCATGGATACGTCTAATCAATTGTATAAATAATAAATTAATATTATACGAGTATGCCGAATACGTTACCTATGTTACCAGAGTTTTTCAACCTTTTCACTGTGATAACTTTTTATATTGAGTTTTTAGTGACCTCTAAATAGATTTATTTATATACATCATATAGGTTAACATTAAAAATAAATATTACACTTGAAACGTAAGTACAGATATTGCAGGTATTTCTACGCAGTCAATCCTACTGGTTTATTAGAATTTGTTAAAATCATTTTATACAGTGCAAATTTCCAGCCGGTTTTTGATTTTAGTTTTTTATCGAAGTAATTGTGTGGAAAATCCCATTATTCATATGTAAAGTATAATGTATAAAGTATAAAGTTGAAAAATAAATGAGTATTTATAATGCTTCTTCACCAAGTTAGGATATTTATTTTGAATTTTTATCTAAAATTTACATACATTTCTAAATTTTTGTTGCTTTCAAAAATCTATTATAATCCTGCATCTGGATTCAATTCAATCAATGTTTCTTTCTTTACCAATGATAATATATTTTGGTCTGATGAATATATTACTATTTATATATTACTCAAGTATTATTATTAATAATGATTTTGTGGGGTCCGAATGTTTAAAAAATATTTCTTTTAATTTAATAAGTGTTATTCAATAAACGTATATCAATTAATTAATTTTTTTCAATATACTTTCCTGAGTCACTTTAAAATATTTGGAAACACGTATAGTTTTTAACTCATTTTGTACAGTAATTTTGTTGGTCGATGTAAAAAGATTTGTGTGTCTCTTGTATACTTAAATATAGCTCATTTAAAATTTAAAATATATTGGAAAGATAACAAATTTTTTTTCAAAACTATTTCTACTTTTGTTTTAAATTCATACATCTAGTCAGAACTTTCTTGGTTATAACTAATGAATGTGAGTGTATAATAGCAAATTGTTAAATCTGAACCCTTTTCTTCACACTTTGCTTTGAAAATACAAGTATTTATGGCACTAGCCTCAATAAAATTAATATTTTTTTTTTGCATATATTAAATAGGTTTTCGTACATATCTTTAGCAGCCAATTGCTCACTATGAATGAAACTGTGAGTTGATATAATATTTTTATGAACAATTTGTTGAACACGTGTGACACAGCTATTACATTTTATTAATTACTATATACCTACCTACGTTTAGCATGATATGTTTATTTATTAATGAGATTTCTAACTTTTGTATTGATTAAAATCTCTAAATAATTAGTTGGCGGCCCCAAGGTTGTGAATCACTGATCTATGCTTAAAGATATGGTTTGAAAAGAGTAAAGATTTTAAAAATGCGTCACTAAAGTAGAATATAATAATTAGGCGAAAATTGATGGATAATCATAGAAATTGGAAAAATCACGTGATTAATTGCCTAAATATTCAATAAAAATATAAGAAACATTAAAAACGCATTTCCAAAATAATACAAAGAAAAATACTGATCGTTTATAATATATATATAGGCATGTATATTAGATACGGATATTATTAATAAATTTTATGATATATTGAAATGTGGAAATATGTAGAAATAATATAAAAATATTTAAATTTCTTGGTTTTACGGGTATATTTGAAATGCGACTTGATTAAAATTTTAATAAAAAATTAAATGAATAATTATTTTCATCTGAAATAAACACATTTTTACTAATATTTGGCAAAGTACCTACTTATTGTCGTAAAATATAATATTAATAGTATTTTTGAAAAATGTGTGTATTTAAGATATAAAATTTTAAATCACGAGCGGAGCCCGGGTATTCTCGTTAGTATATTATTATATATTACACCTAAATATTCTACGGAAAAAAAACACACACACACACACACACACACACACACACACACACACACACACACACACACACACGTTAACCGACTTATGAAACGACGTCTGGTTTTTGTAAAACGTTTATAAATATTGAGACGGTCCGTCGACAGTTATATAGATACATACTTCGTCGGGTCATCGACAAATCTCGTTTTCTATTTGCAATTTCTGTTCGGATGTATATTGGTACCTGCCTCTGTCAACACTTCCATCAGTATATTATGCATCTTTGAGTACCTTGTCGTCAGCTATACCAAATGCTATTAAATGGCATTACTGTTTTTAAAATCAAATTCTTTAAACATTTCCAAAATAATTATCTTTATAATTGTGTCTGTACATTTAAGTACGAAAAATTTACGTATAAAACATTTTAAATCATAAGGTATTTTAATACAATTTTGCAAATAATTTTTAAATGTAATCTTCCGGACCAGAAAGGTTCTTGGAACACCGTAATAACATTATTTTACGTTCCGGAAATGTTTAAATTACATTTCGTTGCCTGAGAACTTTTTGTAAATTTGTAACGAATATTGTAAATAGGTAACATTAATTTTTTTTTCTTGCTTAGAAAGTTATGAAATTAAAAATATAAGAAATATAAAATTTTTGAGATTTTAATTATGCATTTTTTTTTTTTTTTTTTTTTTTTTGTATTTTTTAACCTTTTTGATTAAATATTCTAAACACATTATTAATGACATGCCTAGGACTTGTAAGATGAGAGTGGAAGAATTTTTCGCAAAATCGCCGATTGATGATTGAACTCACAATATTTCTTCAAATTTCATATACAGGGATACACGAGTTTCAATGTTTGAACTTTTTTAGTATATTTTGTCACTGTAGTGGTAGTGTAGCATATATATATTTTAAATTTGAATTAAATTATTTAAGATACCTATTTATAAATAAATAAATAAATAGAACAATTGTCTGAAGTATTGTCTATAGTATTGTTTTGTTATTGTACTGTTTTATTATTAAAAATCAGTATACATATTTTTAATTTACACAGATACTACTATTTTACTATAATACACCATTATACCAAAGACTTAAATTATTTTTTCTTTTTTTTTACCGACTGAAATTTTTATAGTTAATTATATTTCCACATTGTTTTTAAAAATAGTGTAAAATATGTTATAATTAAAATGTATACTATTCTGACAATGGTAAAAACAGTATCTACAATAAAAATAAAATTCTTGGAATATGGACAATTACTTATTTAATTTTTCCAAAGTAATTTGAACAACATTTTTGATTGAACTATTAGAAAAAATATTTTAACAATTTCAAATCTAATTTAAGAACAGTTCAAAATTAAATTTTCAGATACTGAGAAAATAGAAGAATATATTAGTTTCACAATATTATGTATTTGTTTACATTATTTTCTGATAAAAATCATTTAGAATTTTTGAAGAAAATAAATTATTTATTAGAAAATGTGTTATAGTACTTTTAAGAGGTTATATTTTCATTTTCCAATAGTTGTCTTAAACTTGAATAAATTAAACTTTTTATAATAGACAATGTTTATGTATGGGAAAATAACAAATACAATTGTCTGAAATACCGATGTTTGTTTTTTATTAATATTATACCAACATTTTCTCATAATTATTTTTAAAAAACATATTATAATTTGTAGTTGCTTTTATATTTTAAAATAATTTTAACACATTATTCTGTTTAATGATACAATTTCACTGACTCGTTACTTATTACGTCTCTCTCTCAACGTTTTTACTTTGGTAAACATACAGATGCGCAGAATACGATATTCGTGTGAATTTTTGTAATATGAATCAGCTGAGGTTAAATATCTATAAAACACTAATCTAGTTATATATATTATTCAAAAATATTAGTCGAGTAATAATAAAATGTAATTATTATAATTTAACAATTACATTATTATTAATAAACTATTTTTTATAATTTTTAATTAGTTAAATTATTCTTTTAAATTCAATTCAATCATCTCCCTTGTACTCGTACTGAATTTCGCCTGTGTATTTTATAATTATCCTCTAAACTCAGGGGGTTTCAGCCGTTTCAGGTGAAAGTGTATTTATATTTTATATTAATACATTTTTTAATAAATGTTTAAAAAAATGTTTTTAAACATTTATATAAACAATTTAAAATAAATGTATGTCGTAATTGTAAAATTGTATAAGATTGTGTTAGAGTTAAAGTGAACGGAAGTTATAATTTCTAAGCCCTGTTTAAAGTAAATTAGACAACTTAAATTATCTCAGTCTAACGACCCAGTTAGTGTAATAGTATCAACAGTATATTCAATGGACAGGATACGTGTTGCCCCTGATCAAGGACCAAATGTTAGGGTGCCATATGTACCGGGACAGCTAATTTAAAATAAATTTAATATTTGTAACCGTATCGTTTAATCTCTAAAACATATAGGTGATAAGTACTATAATTTATATTTACGATAATATAAAATAATAACGTGAAAATCTAATTCCAGAGTTAACATTACTATATTAACCTTACATAGGTCATGTGCCTTAATAGAACGCCCGCAATGGCGTATATTTCAAAAAATTTTTTTTTTCATAAATATCTATATTGCTAAATTCAAATAAGTTATGTACTTAGTACTTATAAATAAATATATTTATTCAAAAAGCAAATTTATATTTGTATTTTTAACTTTAAAATAACAATTTACACTATATATGAATACATGTATAATAATTTATTACATTTTGTTTTCATAATGTTTAATGATATTAAAGTTATTACATTTTTATAATACTAATTTAGCCTTTTATGTATACTTAATCCTTAAAATTAAAAATTACAAAAAATAGAATGCCTTATCAGTTTTCACATTTTAAATCTTTAAATTTATTAAAAACAAAATATCTTAAATTTATTGAATTAAAAATATATAATTGATTATGGACCAGCTGGTGAATAAATAATTATATTATGTCACTTTCTTAATCCACTTTCTATTGTCTATCGCAAAAAAATTTATTTTGTAAAATTGGTCCAATATTGTCACTGTTTGACCCTTTCATTTTCAGTCAATATTTTTTTCATTTTTGGACGGTGTAAAATATTAATCTATGTGACCAATACATGGTTAAAATATAATCCTAGATCTAATAACTCCATTGTAATTTGAAACATATTAAATATAATATAAATACATTTCAAATCTGGTATTAAAGAATACTTTAAGCAGTGTTAGAAAATACAGCCATCTCATTTTTAATTTGATTTGCTATACTAATAATATGTTGTTATATAAAAAGATATTTATAAAATATATTATTTAAATGATTATTCATAATATTATATAATTTGAAATGTTGTTGTAGGTAAATATTACATTATTGTAATTGATGATATATATGAAGAGGCGAGTACAAAAGTGAGAGAAACTGATGATTTTATGGTCAGAGTGAAAGTGCGCCAGGGTTCAGCTTTGAGTCCTTAAATGTTTTTCTGGTTAATGGATGAGATATTAAAAAATATACAGGATGAGGTATCATATTACATGCTGTTTGCAGATTATATAATTCTGATAAGAGAGAATCCTGTGTAAGTGAATGGTAGACTAAAAGAGTGGAGAGGAGCTCTTGAATGTAAACTAAAGATTAGTTTGGGC
>JAIPRL010001928.1:0-69988 GCA_025469235.1 Pemphigus obesinymphae
GGGATGTGGAACATGGAAGGGAATATAAACGAAATGTGGGAAAAGGTAGCAGAGGGTGTTAAGAAAGTTGCTAAGGAAGTCGTGGGCGTGAGTAGAGGTAATATGCCACAGGATAAGCAAACATGGTAGTGGGCAGAAGAAGTACAGGAGATAATATCAAAGAAAAAAATACAGTTAGAGAAATTGCAGAAAAACAGAGAGAGGGAGGATTGGGTAGAGTATAAAAGTTTATCTAAAGCAGCAAAAAGTGCAGTGAGTAAAGCTAAATTAAAGAAATATGATGAGTTGTATGAGAGGTAAGGAAAGTTGTAAGGAAAGAGGAAAACAGTTCAGGGACTATAGAAATGTTCGGTGTATAAAAGATGACGACAGGAGGGTGTTAACAGAGGAAAAGGAAGTGATAAAGAGATGGAAAGACTATTTTGAGGGATTATTAAATGAGGAATTTCCGAGAGAGGCAATTGATCGGGTAGAGTGAAATTTGGGTATGGTGGATTTAATAAGGAAAGAGGAATTGTGGAGTGCTGTGAGAAAAATGAAAAATAAGAAAGCGGTGGGACCGGATGAAGTACCAGTAGAAGTATGGAAAGCATTAGGAAGTTTGCATTTACGGACGAACCGCATCCATCGACGACCGCTACGACAAGACCGAGCGATCCCATAGTAAACGACCTATCATCGGCACACTATAATCATCGCCGCCGCGAACTAACAGCAACTACCGACCGGGGACAACCATCATCAGCATACATACAGTAACGCTTATACCTATACGGCCGCCGTACGTACTACGAGTGGTTTACCCGGGAAACATAATCGTCGCGAGATATAATCCAGACGATTATCCGACACACACTTTATAGGTATAATATTGTATATTTTATACCTACTTGTACATTTAATAAATATATTATTCTTTGACTTATTATTACGAAAGTTATTTAAATCTACGGTGTATCCAATTGCGACTGTACCGTATCAAATATCAAAAAATACTTCGAATGGTAAATAAATTAATAGAAATTAATACATAATTTACATATTTTACTTTTTTTAACATCGTCAATATTTTACTTTTATTGACAACGTACGGAGTTTAAAAAAAAATTATTATTACTTATATTATTTTTTATACTTGCATTAGATTTGACGTAAGGGATATTCATTAAAAATAACCTAAAAAACGGAATACATAAGTTAAATTCGTTAGTCAAAAGTTAAATTAGATCTGAAGAACTACTAGAGGTCTACCTTATTTATAATAGACTAGAAACACGACGTGATCGGTGTTAGTGTTACGAGTGCGTAACTTTCTAAAAAGATTATACGCCTACAGTAGTCATAAGTCGATTATATTATATAAATCTAATACATTTATATTGATTCAAAAAACCTTGACCGTAATATAGTTTAAGAAACATATTCTTATAAATGTACAATACAAGCCGTAGCCCGAGATTAGGTAAAATAAAATCTAAATCTTCTGTATATTCAATTAAATTAATTAAATATGCATATTCAGGCGACCGTAAACTATTATATTATAATATATAGATTTTGATTATGTATATGATCATCTGGTTGAATAAATTAAAACATGGGTAATAGATGCACCTAAAACTTGTTTCCTAAATAATAAATAATATTATCATTCTATGTTTACTCTTATACATAAATTACATATAGGCCGGAGGAATGTATTTTATATAAATCGTGTTACGAGTGCGTAATTTTCAAAAAAGATTATATGCCTACATATCAAACATAAATCGATTGTATAAAGATTATAATTCGAATAAAACTTTATCTACTCAGAAACCTTGACCTTAGTATAGTGAAAAAAAACTTGTTCTTATACACGTATAACACATAGGCCGTAGCCCAAGGTTAGGTAAAATAAAATCTAAATCTTCCGTACATACAATTAAAATAATTAAATGTGCATATCCAGGCGACCGTATAATTTTTAGATTTCGATAATATACGCACAGAACAATCACCCGGTCGTATAAATTAAAATATAGGTATTTACCTAAGGGTAAAATAATACTATGATACTAGGCGTATACTTAATTGTTATATATAAAGATGCACATAGTACATATATATATATTTATATATATGTGCGGAGTATGTACATACAATATACATGCTTAAGAATGCATGTATACGAGTATATACGCATCTAAAATACAATAAAGTATATACATAAATCATATACTTACGCATATGCAGTGACCTTAACCGAATCTCGTACGATTATAAAAGAATATACAGTAAATGCCCTCACTAGACGGTTGTAGACACTAAAGACAAGAGCATCTTCGCGTCAGTTAATATCTCAAACGTAACACTTCTCTATCGAACAATTATAACTATTATCTTGTAAATTGTACAATAAGTGTATTTTTTTTTCAAGTTTAAATTTAATAAATGTTTTAATAGTCAACAATCTGCTGTAGATTATTTACAAACCATGACGACCATATCTTCCAACATTCTAAATCTCAAAAGTTCTGAACTTTGAACTTTTGGAAATTGTGGGTTTCTCCTGACGTCTTCACACATAACACTCTCAACAAGTTAATATTTTAATTTCATCATGTAACAGTAAAGTATCTACATTTTACTTATTACTCATTATCTATTAAGGTTTTTAAATATAAATTAATATTTAGTTATTTTTACATAGGTGTTTACAATTCATTATATTCAAACCAATATATACAACACCAGAAGTAGATCAAACATTTCTTTATTATGGCCAGTTTCAAAATTACAGGTAGGCGATTGCAAAAATCTGACTGTTAAGTACAGTAGGTAGAGGACTAGTAGAACTAGAACGATTCAAGAGTAGTAGGTTAAATACTTATTTTCTAAAAAATGTGAAGAATATTTTAGATTTTTCACAGTTTTTTAAATTAACTTCACCGATAGTTACATCTAAATTAAAATCATTATGTACAGGATTCTGATATAAATTCAATTTATTTGTAGAATTAGTTTATGAAAATATTTTATCAGATCAGATACAGGACATCGCATTTAAAACAGCTAATATATTAATTAATTCGGATTCAAATTATAAATATTTATTAAAGAAAATGTTCCATAAACTTTTAACTGAAGAAAGTATTTTTGTAATGAAAGGGTCAAACTGGTCATTCAACAACAGGATTCAGAAGAGGACAAATAAAATTAATCTGGTAGGGGTTGGTACATATATTAAACTTCCTAAGTCTATAGTAGATAAAAAGGCTGTTATAAATATTCAAAACACTGATAATAAATGTTTTAAATATGAAATAATAATTAATAAAAAAATATAATAAATGTTGGAATAATTTTAGAATAAATGAAGAAAACTTTAATTTTTTAGAAAAATCTAGTGGTTTAAATTTTAATTGTATGGATTTTCCTACACCGATTAATCAAATAAAAAAATTCGAACACAATAAATGTATCAATAAATATTTTTGATAAGTATGATAAAAATAAAATTTACCCTCTGTATAGTGTATATTGTAAAAAATAATTCAAAAACCGTTTTGATTTATTAGTTATCAGTACTACTAAAAAACTTCACTTTTGTTATATTAGAATTTTTTCAAGATTGATACAATCACAGATTACTAAACGTTGTAGTAAATTAATTATTTATTAACGTTGTTTGACAACTTTCAGTGATAAACCTAATAAAAAAGAAAAAAAACCATGGAACTATACTGGGTTACAAAATAATCAGAAAATTTGTGGAAAACATAAATTATGTTTCCCGATAATAATTGATAAACATGATGTTTATAAAGTTTAATAATTTTTTTTAAATCAGACCCGGTTCCAATCATAATAATTGCAGAATTCGAATATTTTTTATAAAAATTACTAAATATTATCCGAATTAATACTGTTAGAACACATAAACAAAAACCTATATGTTATGGATTCTATGTAAAAATTGAATATAAACTCATGCCAAAATATTAATTATGAGATTAAATATTCAACGGAAACTAGTGATTTATAGAAATTGATCTCAACATTTTATTAAATCGATTATATCTATTGCTAATAATATTAATAATCTATATAAAACTAATAAACCTATGGAAGAATTAACTGTAAAAGAAGAAACACAATTTCAAAATGCTTTAATCTGTTCACTTTGATACATTAAATTGTATTATTAAAGTTCGAGTTAATTTATATTTTACCTGTAAATATAGACGAGTATTATGTTTAGAATGTAATTGTAAAATTAAATTAAATTAATTATAATAAATTAATTAAAATGTAATTTTCCTGCGCAAAACCCATCATTCGTTTCAATATATTTCCATAAATACAAGTATGTAGGTATATATATTTTTGTAAAAAAAAAATGTTTAAAAAACAATATTTTATAATATCTTTCGATGTGATCCATGTGTTGAAAGGTGTGCCCAACCATTTCACTAACACTTTATTTTATCTTTTTTTAAAATACGTTCAATAAGAAAAGTATTTGAGTAATATTTTTTTTTAACCTCTTACTCGTAAAAAAATCCTTGTATTATATTACCTAATTTATCTTTTAATTGATAAGTTACTGAATTAGTAGGTAAAATTTTAGAAATTGTAAAAATTTCTGTAATCAAATTTAATGTAAATCATCAGTAAAATTACGATACATTTTACTTTTTATAGTTCTAATAACACGTTCAAACATTCCAGTTTTATAGATGAATAAGTTGAATAATGCTTAATATTAAACTTTTCCATTAAATATTGAAAATCTTTATTATAAAATTCAGTACCATTATCTGTTTGTAATAATTTAGGTTGTACTTTATTTAGTATACCCCCATATATTTTGTAACTTCTTTCGCAGTTTTATTTTTTAAAGGTTCTGTCCATAAAAACTTTCTATTTGTATCTATAAAAACTAAAATTTGTTTATAACCATTATTTTTTTGAATGTGATTGTATATTGATGTATGACAACCACACGTATATTTTCCATTATATATTTCAATAGTTTTATCAATAACAACAAATCCAAAATCATTATAATTCCAACAAAAATGACACATTTCACTAAATTCTGAAAAATTCATATCTGCAGAACAATGAGTATTGAAAATATGCTGTTAATTTGTATCATCCTGTTTAAATATTATCAGAAAATTAGTATTATCTCGTACTATTTGTTTCGGTATTTTTGAATATGATTAAACTAAATAAAATATTGAGTTAGCTCCTGAATGTCTACTCATATTAAAAGATTCACGAATCGGTGTTTTATTAACACAAATAATATCATCGAATATGAAAATTGAATTTTGTTTCACTAAATTTGGTTTAATTACTTGTTCAGTATTAGTATGATGTGGAATTTGCAGTAGTAAACTTGGATACATCATCAGATATTGGGAGTCATTGGGTAGCGTATCATAAATATAAAGACATGGTTATCTACTTTGATTGAAGTTCAAAAATATTTTAAAAGGTGTAATATTTTATATAATTATACAAATTATCAAATTACAATACTTTTATTTGTGGTTATTTATAGAACTGTAAAGAATAATTTTAAAAAGTATTTGGGTAAGTAAAAAAAATATTGTTAAAAAAAGTATTTAGAGTAATACTCAAATACTTATTTATTCAACGTATTTGAGTATTACTGAAATACATTAAAAAAAATTTGAAATAGTTTTCAAATACTTTAAAAAAAAATACTTATAATTTATTCATAATTTTATTAATATTATATATATAAATTATACATATTTACCAACATATTTTGAACAAATTATAATTTTGAAATGTATTATTAATAATAATAATAATAATATTGCCAAATGTTTATTACATTTCAAAACATAATTTGTTCAAAATGCTTGTTGGTTATTGATGTTCTCTTTTTCGTTAACATAGCACCTCCTATACTAAATATCATTTCAACTGACGCACTGCTGGGGAGAGGTGTATTGTATTTAATAAATACCTGTCAACAGAAATAAATATAATTGAATTTTTTTATTATAATCATAAAAACCAAAATATTTATATTTACCTTTTTAAGTATAGAAAATGATTGCAAACAATCTAAGTTTTTTGTTGGTGAAGTCCTAAAATATTGATTAATTTCAATATCTACCGAATTACTTATTAAATTTAATTGAAATAACTTAATTATGCCTTGAATTTTTACAATGCATAAATTAATCACTTTAACTTTAGCAGAGAATAAAATATCGTTAACTGTAGATTATTTCCCATCAATAAATACGAATACAAAGTATGAAATAGCATTACTTCGTTTACAGACGTATAATAATAATAATAATAATAAATAATATATTTAATACTTTTCCGAATATAAATGAAACGAATAATCGAATGAGAATGTATACGGAGGATGGAAAAAGTTACAGAAATATAGATTTACGAATTAGGAGTGGTTGTTATGAAATTGAAGATATTAAGGATGCGGTTTTAGATCTTCTCAGAGTCGAAAATGAAAACTATAAAACGATTATTGAATTTGATATGTGGGTTAATGAACATGATTTTAGATGTTACATTAAATGTAATAAAAAAATAAATTTTAATATTGAAAACAGTTTGGCTTCGTTATTAGGATATTATAAACAACATTATTTTAGTTCACACGGTAAAATTCATCGATCAGAGAGTCCAGTTAATAAAAACCATATTAATTCTATAAAAGCAATGTGTGATATAGCACAAGACTAATTCAGTAACAGTTATCCCTCTCATTCAATTTATGAACTTTTCCCAATCAGAAGTATAGGAAAAAAGTGGTTGAAATACCAGCAAACCTAATTTATTAGAAGTTGAACACATCAAATATGCACTGAATAAATATCAGTTTGGTTGATCAAGACTATAAGCTCGTTCATAACTTTAACGAGAAATTAGCAGTTGTTTTACGTATAAGAAACTGCAAATCTTAAAATGGGTTTGAAATTAAGTAATAATATGAATATAAAGATCATCCCATCGAATAAATTAACTAGTAGTAAAACAGATTCGCATCCATTATCATCAGATAAAATTAAAAACAGCTAAAATTAAAAAAATTCCAAAGAACTTAGGATATCAATTAATGAAAAAAGACTGAGAGTAATATTTTAGATATTGATTCTAATATCGACATGGATTCAAAAATAACTAAAATTGATTATCATCCATATGTCTCATATACAAGAACATTTAACAATAATAATGAAATACGTATATTAGTTCAATAATATTGTGTATCTATTTCTACATGAAAGCTTTTTTTTTTATTGAAGGGAAAGTAGAATATGCAGCAAAAGTTAAATTCTTAAATAATGGGTTATCGTTTCTTTTTGAACAAATATGACTGGAAATAAACGGCGTTGAAGTAGACACTACCCATCTTCTCGGTGTGACTAGCTCGCTCAAAGAGTATTTGTCATGTACGCCAAATAACTATTGTTATTTAAATGCATTCTGGCATATACAATCGGGTTCAGCTGTTACAACAGGTGAATTTAGTGTATATATACCACTAAAACATTGTTTAGGGTTTTTTGAAGATTTTAAAACAATTTTAGTTAACTCTCGATTGGTATTAATTTTAACAAGATGTAATAGTGACAATAACCCTCTTTTAGTTAAAACAGCTTTTTCTGAAACTTCTGGATCAATTAATATTAATTAAATAGTTTGTAAAGTCCCACATATTGGTGTAGATGACGGGAAAAAATTAAAATTAATGAAACTTTTAGAAAAAGAAAAAAGTCTATTCCTTTCCGAACATTTGAAACTTATGAATATCCTTTATTAGGAACTTCAAAAAATGTTGTATGGAGTATAAAAACTGCTTTGAAATTAGAAAGACCACGTTATGTTATATTAGCCTTGCAAAAAGGACGAAAAAATTATTTGTAAAAAGATTGTATCATGTTTGATCACTGTAATTTAAGAAATGTTAAAGTATTTCTTAATTCTACAATTTATCCGTATGATAATCTAAATTTAGATTTTAGCAAATATAATTTCTCATTATTGTATGAAATGTATTTATCTTTCCAAGAATCATATTATGAAATTGAAAATCGATATCTATAATTAAGTCCTTCAAAATGTATGTCTGATGCACCGATCATAGTAATTAAAACTTCAAAACGAAATATTTCAGCAACAGTGTCGTTAGTTGATGTTTGTGGCGGATTTTAGGGGGGGGGCGATAAGGCGATTGTCCTTCTCTTGGGCCGTGCTTTTTTGTATAACTGCATTTACAAAATGTCATCAAAATTTTGGGAAAATGTATCAATACCATTTGTTAGATAAAGATGGTAATATTATTCTTAATCTACAAATATAATAATACATCAATGAATGTTTTCCTCCCATGACTGCCAAGACCAACTGTATTGCCTGTTTATTCTATGACCGTTTTTACGTTCCATTTTCCCGATCTGAATGGATGAAAACACAAAATTAGGATCTTTTGAGCGCATGGGTAGTGGTCAGTCTTCGCTGAGCCGCCGCCACGGCCGCCGTATTTTCTCATCAAAATTCTTATCTTTTCTTATCATTGTATACTCGCATCGACCTTGAACTAAAATAATATTCTGTGTTTCCTATATTATAAGTATCACTCATATTTCATATTTCAAAATGAGCAAATTTATGATTTTAAAATGAAACGTAAAGAAATTTTAGGGCCTCTAGATTCGTTTTTTAGAAAAATTCAATAAATATAATATTATATTTATTGTTTATACTTTTCCTTATTTTAGTATGAACTTTTGAATTTACCAATGATGTACAAATTTAGTATATTATGGTCAACCAACATTTTCTATGCTTAAATATATAATTATAGATTCTAATAAATATATATACTAGAAATGAGTCGAACAGTTCGAAGTTGGAAAAATCGAACCGAACTTCAAGAGTTCGGTTCGGATTTGAAAGTCGAACTCAAGTAGTAAAAAGTCAAACTGAACCGAACTTGAACTTTTTTCGAACTTCGAATGTGATATATACATTATCGTTTTATTATCCAGTGTTCATTATAAATACGAGATCATGTTTTTTTTATTTTAACAAATATAATTACACATTAATAAAAAAAGAAAAGAGTATGGGGCTATTTTTAGATTAATTTAAAATGTACATAAATATTTGTAAATTGTTGGATTTTTATTTTTCCTAAAATTTCTTAAAAGTTGTCTATACAGAACCCTTTAAAATTGGGTGTGTGGCATTCTTTTAATTGATTTTCACGGTTATTCTTATTTTTATACACAAGTATAACAAACATTCTGTACCAAATTATCGGGATTTCAACTTATTAGGATTTTGACCTGTTAGGATTTCGATATTTCGGGATTTTGATTTGTCGAGATTTTGAATTCCTCCCATTTAAAATATAGTCTTGGTAACTGAAAAAATATAAATAAAATAAATATTGTCACTCTTTTAAAGTACTAAAATTAAGTTTTTAAAAATTCGCCCCTCCCTTAGATGACCTCTAGATCCACCACTGGTTTATATGCGTATAGAACTTGAAGCCACAGAAAATTTAACTGGTGTAATAGCTTATTGATTATTGCTCATTCATGATCGTATTATTGAATACGTACCTTTAACTAGAGAAGTTAGAAAACTTGTATAAAATAAATATGTTATATATATATTATAATATATAAAATATATATTTTAATATATAAATAATATGTTATACGATTTTGTTTTAACGATCGTTGATTGTACTACTCGAGCTAGTCTGTAATTTAATTATATCTACTGTTTTTTTTTTTTTATTGTTTTTAGTATTTTCTTTTATTTGGGCTTGTCATCTTCGTTTATAATACCAAATCGGTCAAAAATCCCTACAACGTTAGTTAATCCTCTTTTAATAATTTTATGCGATTTTAGAGCTTTAAAATTATTGAATCTTTAGTGAATTGTTTTATTCTGGCATTTGCCGTACAAAAAATCAAATTTAGTGAAATGATTTCCATTCTTTCTAAATATTTTTACTAACATAATTTAAGCTAACATTTATATATATTGCCATTTTAAAAGTATCTGTTGTTAATTTAATTTGCGAATTATACATATTATACATTATTTATTTTCGTATCTAATATTTGTTGACCGCATGTTAGCATAAAAAGTTTATCATTATTGGGTAAAAAAATTAATCAATCTATGAATCCATTATTATTATTATGTAAAGTAAATAGGCTATTTAATATTTATTATATTATATTACATTTATTTATATTATCACAAAGTGAAAGAAAAGAAAAATATAGACAAATAAAAATAAAAATAAGAATAATTTTAATTATAAAAGTTTCCAATTAGGTACCATAAATAAAACCTACTTATATATAATGTATAGATTTATTAAATAAATATAGGTACTCACTAGTTTATCAAAATAATTTGATTAGAGTTTAATTATCAACTTTGAAAACATAAAAATTATTTTAAAATTTTATCTTTACTTTATGGAAATAAAATTAATTGAAATACATTTAAAAGTTATAGGTATATATAAAAAGTATCATTAAAAAGACAAAGTATTTTTGGAATACAATATTCATTCAATCTCTGTCGTTTTAAGACTGATTTATTTTAGTCAGCTGTAATGTTTGTTTCATATTTTTTTTTATGACAACTTAAACATTTATTCCCAAAATTTCAACAGTCCTAAAAAATATATATATATATATATATATATATTTTTTTTTTTAAACGCATCTTCCATTTGTATTATTTTATATTTAATACATTTTTTGCACTAGTAGGTATATTTTATAATTTACATTTTATTTTACGAAATTAATTTTGTGCTCACGGTTAGGTAAAATTTATAAATAGTAACCAACATTATTTATTGGATGACTTTTATCAATACATTTTTTCATTTATTGAACATGTATTATTAGGATATGAATTCATTTGCCGTTTGTAGGTAATTCTATTAAATAACTATTTGAATTCAATTTTTTTATTATAGTAAATGGTCCATGAAATCTATCCGAAAATTTATTGTTACGCATAGGTACTTGTACTAATACCTTTTCACTTATCTGAAAATCAACATCAGATTTATATTTATCCCTAAAAATTTTTTGTCTATTAAATACTTTTTTTAATATTTCTAGGATTGTGTCGCAAACTTTCTGTCATTTTTTCAACTCTTCAATGACTGAGTGATATAAATAATTTGGTATTAATGCAATATCAAAAATTTAATTTTTGAAACGAGTGAAGCAAATAGAATGGAGAAAACCCCGTCGAATAATGTATTGCCGAATTATATGCATGTAAAACTATTGGTACGGAGCTATTCCATCGGCTATAACTTGGTTTAGTTTTTTTACATTACCCTGATTTATTGGTCTGTAAGCAATTTCTTCTGTTTTTTTAATATTTAATGCTGTTAAAATATTCACTGAAGAGTTATCTGATAATTTAATTTCGATAGGGTCTGTATCTACTTCTCCTAAATCCCATTTAGATAATATATAATATTATAATAAAAATATTAAAATATTTCTTCATATTTATTTAATAATTGTTTTACTTTATTTTTTATTATGCTGTTAAGTCTGGATTAATATCGAAATCAGCAAAAATAGTATCTAACTATATATTTTCTATATTTTTAGAATTAGATTGCGGAGGTTGAGAAATTCTCTATTACATTTGAAATGTTGTGTCCACCTACTCTATCTCCGTCCTTATAGCAAGTATGTAAACTGCTGTATCGCGAATTTAGCGAAGGAAAATTATATATTACAATAGCATGAGAAATTAATATATTATTTTTATTAAAAATATTCCTGGCATCCAATGATTTCCAGCATAAAAAATACACAGAAATTTTCGATTCGGTTTATAAAATACCTTATAAAATGCTTTATAATTAAATTGTTTTCTATTTAACATAACATTAATAAATTATAATTAAAATATTATTTATATATATATATATATATATATATAATATATATTTATAACTGCTGCTAAGTCCTCTGTTTCTAACCTAATAGGTGTTTTGAAATCCGTTAGTTTTAAATGAGTTCGAATAGCTTGAAAATGCTAAATGATTATGTTTTCATCACCCAAAATTTTTAATAATGCATGAATCCTACAATTACCATCAGCCGGTACATTTATTGACTTTACACATTTTATGGTCAAAGACATTATTGGTTTATTGAATTGTATATCTATATAATTATTTTGATTATTATTAACATTTATTTGTGTATTATAACGATTTAAATTCATTACTTCAAAGTTTTTAAATGCCAGTTGTGTTTAATACTAAAATTAAAATTTATGCCATTATTATTATTAAAATTATCCACACCATTTTTATTAAAATTATTGCCATAATCATTATTTGTTCGAAAGTTATTTTTTTGAATATTATTACGATATTTATTGTTATTATTAGATATTTTATTTGCAACAAAAGTATTCTGTACTACTAATTTTCATTTTAGTGTTTCTATTTCTGCTTTAAAATCATTAAAATTGTCTATACCATTGCATTCATTAGTAGTAGATCTAGTAATTCTACTTTTCGTATATTATTTACTAGTTCACTAAGTGTATGATTGTTCATTAGGACTATATGGTTATAAAACTCGGGAAGAAGCGCCTCTAAAATAAGATAAATTTTTTCAGTTTCTGACATTTTTGGATTAACCTTATGGGCAAACAACTCAAAGTCTGCTAAAAATTAAGACACATTTTCATTAATTTTAAATTTTCGATTCATTAATTTTGTTCTAAGCATTCCCGTTCTACCTAGTGAAGCAAAATGAGTTTTGAAAGCTAATTCTAACTTAGACCACGATGGTGTTGGAATAGAAATAATGAAAAATTTGCACTCCCATATGCCTGACTAAGTTAAAACGACAAAAGAAACATAAAGTAACGACTCAGTGAAATTATATCGTTACAGACTATTTTTACATTACTTCTAAAATTTATTTTAACGCACACTCTGTTTTAACAGCAAGTTTTAATAATATTTAGAAGGAACTGGTTGAGGTTGAAAAACATTTTGCATCTACTGCGAACTTTTTCTGCAAGCACCTCCAGTACTGGCCCGAGCTATGCTGAATTTTCCTACAAATAGTACGGTTGATTTAATGAAGTAATAATAATTAAGAAAAAAAATTTTTAATTCAGCATGCCATTTCCGTGGACAACCAGAAAACTTCTTAAGTTGTAATTTATATATATTAAATTTTATTATATTTGAAATACCCATTAAAAAATAATAGAAAAAAAAACAACGAGAATATAATATATAATATATATGATATATCTATATATTCGTATATATGTGCTACTCGGTGTTTGTCAATTAAGCCGAATATTTTGGATTACCTGAAATATACACATTTTTTGTGCTGATGCATTTAACATCAATTACGCCAGTTAAATATCATGTATACGGATGGCATATTTTGCAGCTGTATGCTGTTCGTTTCGTTTGTAATCATCAAAAACCAAAAGCCCATTAATAGAAATTATTTGTAAAATCACTGATTTCTAAATGAAAACACGAATGTAATATCTGTAGGTATGTTATATTCTGTGGTCGCAATATGTATACGCAGTTAAAAGTGTATAGGTACATATATAAATAAAAGTTATATCCTAAAATGTATCTTATCGGATTTTCGTTATCAGAGATTAGTCTGGTTATATCAATTTCAAATATAAAATATTGAACTTTCAAATATTTAACCGTCAGAATACGAAAATAAAATGTTAAAAAAAGTGTAGGAAATTTCATCAAGTATACCCAACACGCATAGGTACCTACCTCGATATTGTCCGGTGCTATTGTTGTATACCCGTGCTCTTCCCACAGTTTGTCGAGGGGTCGTCACTATACACCCCAATAACACTTCCCTCCGGTCTTGCCACCATTATAATACAGTTCCTGTACCTGACTCTATGTTATAATATTATATTATTATATAAATCAGATACCATAATATATTATATTCTATATATTTTATAGCCCGTAAATATCTGAATACCAGACGAAACAACTGCTATACTTATTGTGGTACATACATATACTCACATCCTGCTTACTTATATATATATATATATATATGCGCACGTTTTAAAATCGACGAATCTTGGGTGGTCGTATAAGGGTAGCCGTTTTTTTTTCTTTTTTGTTGGTCGGCCAAACCGATTTCTATAATATGTAACGTAGCAATACATAGAACCTGTTGTACATATACACGGACGATATATATCCGAAAAATACCCAAATGTTAAAACTTCGAACATAATGCTTACAAAATATTATGTTATTTTAAAAAAAAAAAATGTTTTTTTTTTTTTTTTTTGTTATCGTTATTATATTACATTACAATTCGGTATAGGTACGTTTTCTATATACCTCACTACTTTATTGTGTATTATATACTATAATAATATATATAATTATATATATATACCTACATATATATATATATATTTATATATAATAACCTTAAGCCAATTACTTTATCATTAATTCTAGCAATTCTAACAATCATACATTTTTGTTTTTTTTTTATACAGGTTGACTTGTATGAACCCGTAGTGACTACCGATCATAGTTACACAGATATATCCGTTGTTACCAATATCAATATAATAATTTCACATTCATTTTCGTAATCATTTTCTGGAAATCTATTGTACACGTCATAATAATTGATTTTTAAAATATAACATAAAATAAAGTAAAAATGATAATTATCAATATTAGGATATTTATTGAAAATACGAACAAATATGAATAGGTGGATAAATGTGATAAAAAGTATTAAGCATTTAAAAGTATAATTTATAGACATTTTTTTAACACATTATAATGAAAAACTATTTATTATTACTAGTTATATTTTACGTCTTATAAACTACAATTTATATTCATTACAATATATATTTTTATCTTCTAAAGGAATTATATTACAATGATAAAATTAATTCCAAATAATTATTTAGCATCATAGTATTCTCAATACAGAATAGATATTTAACTTTTAAAACGTATACAAGATGAAAATTTGTTTAAGCATACCAATAATGGTAACAAAAATATTACCTATATAAAAATACACAAATGAAATACATAAAATCGTGATTATTACACAAATATTGTACTAATGTCAGTATGATAACTCCATAATCATAAAATATTTTAGACAATAAATACACATTTTATGCACATAGTAAAACATTTAAACATTAATAATTAGTCATACATATAGTAATTACTGCATCGTTATTAAATAAATATAGTCAATTAGAAAAAAATGTATTTTGCAGTATAAGCATATTATTTGTGCATAATATTATTAAAAAAATAAAAATAAAATGCTTGTTAAACATTTTTATTAATATTGTTATTTTGATTTCCCTCCACAGTGTTTTACAATAAAAGTTATCGAAAGTTGATATTATAAAAAATACCACAAATAGTCTAATTAAACCTTTCTTATGCTTTGAAGTTTAAGAAAAAAAATAATATTGAAAAAAAAAATGAAAATTATTGAACTTACAATAAGTAATTGAACGTAAACTTAAAAACTGAATTCAGTTGCTCACTCGTTTCATCTCAATGGAATCTCACTCACTCTTTATTTGACCCAGTAGAATGGGACTATCCTTCATATCCAGAGATCTAGACAAATCCGTTATGATTTCCTTGAACAGATTCACACTGACGTTTTTTCCGACCAAGTTCAGGACGAACCAGTCACTGATACTCAATCTCCTGCATACCTTCCAGACGTTTTCCTTGGAAACTTGGAAGTTAGTCTTGGTGCTCAGCAACCATATGCGCATGTAGGGACACGTGATGACTGCCATGCGATAAAAAATGTTGGCTACGCTGAAGTAGGCCACGATCAAGAACCAGAACCACAGGAACACGAAGATTTTCTCGTTAAATATATTGAGCGGCAACACGCACAAGCCATCGAAAACCTGAATGGAACCGGATGGACCGTACTTGTTGAACGAACACTTGGCCAGTGTGGGGAACATGCGGGCCATGGGATCGACCCTCATCTCTGCATCCTCCCCCGAGTACCACAGAACATCCATTCCGTACTGAATGAACCCGTTGCCCAGGAACAAGGTGAGCAAGTACAACTGACCGATGACGTTGACGGCGTTGAGCATTTCGCACAAGATATACTGAACCATATATAACGTGTGCTCATTCAAGTGATCGTTGAAGTAATCCACCAGAAGGGTTTTCTGGTTGGTTTGCAACGCCTCGTTAATGACTGGCGAGTTGAGATCAACCACGAGCATTTTGATGTGATGGGCTTCACAGAGCTGCCATAAGTATCTGTCGAAATATAAGAAAAACAGTTTCAGACAATTGTAGAGTTTCATAGTGCAAGTAATATGTATGAGCTTTTCCAACTATAAATAACGTAAAAAAAAACCACCAATATACAGCTACAGGGCAATTTTATACAGAATATCTGGTATCTGTATCATAATGACTCCATAAAAAATCATTTTGAAATCGAATTATTATTATTATTATTATTATTTTTTTTAAGTTCAATACATATATATGCGGTTATACGATTTTAGACCTACCCCCATTCCCATATAACTTTAAAATTGATAGAAATGTATGACCGCTCGTTGAGCACCTATATATATATATATATATATTGCACGTACATATTACCCATACACGGGTCTGACCTCTAAGGATCTTTTTAAAATCATCTCCCCGGATTATCACTATAACACTAATGTTTTAACACGTACCTGGGTAAGTAAAAACACAGCGCTTGAAAAATCAGTACGAATGCCACCCACTGGTAGTACTTATGCGTCACGATATGGTCCTCGTCTTGGACGTAGGGCTCGACCCCGAGTACCACATTGTCTCTGCCTTGTCGGCCGATGCTTGCTCGGGGCCCGGTGACGGAGAACGTCGAATGTATCCAACAGTACGAGTTCAGCACGTTAATATCGACTCCCCCGCTAGCCAAGCACTGAATCGGGGAACCGAACATCATACGGGACGAAACCATCAGCGAACAAAACAACAGTAGAAGGGCGGTAAACTTGTAGTGCATCCGGAAGACCATGTTATCGGTGATGATGGAACTGAAATGCGTGAAAGACTTCACGAACTCGAAAACGGCCAACATTTTGCGGGTCGGCCGGTCGTTACGCCAGAAACGTGATTTGAAAAACGGCAAGCCGGCGAATAAATACCGTTATGTTAAAATATTTCCGCGGAACAACGGTGACGGCGAGAACGCGCGCCAAAACGAAGAACGACGTACCGAGAACGGACCGAAAAACACACGTAGACAGTGCACGAATGGCGTATGCGATATGAATCCGTTGTCCGGGACGAACGACGAAGGCGGCGGCAGTGGCGGCAACGATGAGCGCAGGCGCCGTGAATCGGTTTCTCGCCCGCATTCCTGGTTTGCTCGCTATGCGTTCCCCTGCGCTACACCTCCTCCACCCGCCATCAAACAACTGTATGCCACCGACCCTCGCGCCACAAGCGGTGGTGAGACACGTACAGATAAAATATTACACTACAGGCGCTTCGAACGGAGGGCGTACGATACAATATAATAATACTCACGTTATACCTGCTGAATGCTCTGCCAACCTGTTTTTTTTTTTTTTTTTTTTTTCTAACAGGCACGCATTCTGCAGCAACAATAATATGTAGTACCTACACCTATATCGAATCGGTTTTTGGCCGGTACGTGGTTTTATTCATCGAGAAAACGAAATATAAAAATATCATATCGAAACAAGTGACATGCGTCCAAATTGACTACCTGGTGTGTTTTAAATATTTATAAACAAACTGGTGGAAACAAACTGCGATGAAAAAATATATATTATATTTTATTAAATGTATACTTCCGCCGAACTATACATAATATTGGTATAATATCACGTAAATTTCTACCGAAAATCTATTAATATTAAATATCTATGTAAAATTCAAAATCGTATCTAATCAGTACGAATCAATAATTTTTCCTGCCCTAGTTTGCTAATTAACTAACTGGATAACTAGTTTATACCAGTGGCTATTTGTCATCACTTTTGTTATTGCACATAGGTATTTAAAATTCCAAAAAAGTACACGTATATTTGACATATTCTTATAAATATAGGTAATAAACAAATTAAAGTTTATAAACGAATAATGTTACGCATCATTGAAGTATTAAAATAGCAATACCTACTTGAAATTACGCTACACCGATGATTTTCAGCAATAAAAACGTGTTTACGCAAAACAGTTAAAACGGATTCTTAAAGTAGTTTTAGAGTTCAAATACATATTATCAAATTAATCGTGGACAAAATTACGGAGTAAGACTCATTTAGAATTTTTAATTTATGTTTTAAAAAAGTTTAAAAAATAAATAATAACATTTTTTTTAAATTTATTAACTAAAAGACTAAAATTAAATTAAATGTTATTCTTTATTGATTCAATAGTAAGTGATTTTACTATAAAATTATTTTTAAAAACCCAGTTTAACATAATTGCGTAAATGTGTTTTTTTTTTTTAATAAATATTGTGATTACACAACAATCAAAATTGATAGAGATTCGAGATAAATTTCAAATTAAGTTTAAAGTATATTTAAATATTTTTAAATTGTTATACTTTTATATTTATAATAATGTCTTAAAAATATCCTATACATAACCTCTTGAAAATCAAGCATGTACCGTCTTCTTAATTGTGAATTGTTTATAAAATAATATAGGTATTATATACTTACCATATAATTAATTCTATATTATATATGTAGGTATTTAACAATTAAAATTGTCGATACCAAATGGTAGATGGAGTCCCAAATCAGTTTGCAACGCTAGTAGTACAAATGATATATACCTATCGTAATTATTTACGTTTAGAAAAATAGCTACAATTGATTGATTTTGATATAATTTAAATGGTTTTAATCCATAAATCGTGTATAATAATACACAGAAATAAAATGTTTTTGGGTATTTCGTTGGCATGTGGTCTACGAACATTTGATATCAGAAAAAAATCGGCGCATCAGTTGAACTCTGCCCCCACTTCCTAGATCCCTTTATTCGTTTTACTACATTTATGTGTCATGCAATTATATGGGCCATGTTTTTTAATATGACGCTGGTTTGTTCTATCTAAACTGTATATTGTTTATTAGGTATGTAACAAATTTATTTTGGTACTTATAATTTTTATTATCAAATTATTTATTTGAAAATTTATTATATTACAAAATAATGTCCATTCTACGGGGAATTCAAACCATTTTCCAACATATTTTCTATATTCACATGAATATTCTGATGGATTTTTAGCATTACCAAACCTTTTATAGATAAGGTGTACAAAATTAACATATAGAAACGCTTATTTACATTTACAATCATAAAAATATGATACACGATTTACTACTAATAACCCTCTAATTAAGAATACTGATCAGTGTTTTTTTTTTAGAGGAAATTTCATTGGACGATATTCAAAAGTGTATTAAAATATACAATCATCATATGGGGATTTTATACTTGTCTCTCAATGTTTATATAAAATAACGCGTCAATAATATCGAAGCATTATTTTTATACTAATTCCCCAAACCACTTTCCATCCTGCCGATAGTAGGTAGTCGATTTTTCCGTTACTCGTTCCCCAATATTTCACGTTTTCCGAAATTCCGAAGAAAAGTCCGTATTATCGAGTTTTCTCCAAATGTTCGAATCATGGAACATTTTTCTTTGGATTATCCATCGATTTTCGTCAACGATTAATTAATAAAGTATTGCAGATGAAATCGCGATAACTTGTTATTGAGCAACTTCTATTAAAATTTAATATAATTTTTCGTTCATTTGAATTACGGTATGTAATATTGGTAGTAACTTAACTCAAGTTATAAGGTACCTACTGTAACACAATTACTTTTTTGAGTAGAAAATGCGTTATTTATTATTTCAAGTAACGCAAATGTAATCGAATTACTATTTAAAAGAAATTTGCATGATAAGTAAAACAATATTTTTGAAGTTACAAATATTTCATAATATTATTATAAGTTATATATGACCAAAAAAATAATTAGGACATTAAAATGTATTAAAAACTCTGAATAATACGTTATTCATTTTAAATTATGCAACCCACATCTTATTATCTTATCTTGTTATAGATTTATTATTATTATTGTGTTCGTAGTTCATACTATTCGTAGAAAATATATTGTAACGATCACGTGATTATCAACATAAAATATATAAAGTCCAAACGATTAAATAATATCCTTATAGAAATAGGAATATGATTCAAATATTATTATAACGAATTATCTATAATACGAAAACCTAAAACCTATGTGTATCTATATAGAAAAATGTCACTGCCAACAGTTGCGAAAGCTAGAATAACAGTAAGAATCAGTATACATTATGCAGGATATTAGTAGTTATGTATATATATGTATATTGAACTTGGACATTTTTTTTAATAAATATTTAATTTAACTGAATATTATAATAGAAATAATTATTCTTATAAATATTAATTTATCCAAAAACGTAATAGGTACATAATTTACAGGAAAATTAAAATACTATTTTGTAAGCCTATATAAAACAGATCAGCCCTTCAGACATTTTGACCATGGTTATAAAACAAAGTTGTTAATTTTATAATTTCTAAGACTTAAAATTGAAAATTACACTTAACGATCGAAAAACCATTTTAAAATTAGTCAAATTTGGAGGTTCTTCAAGAGCTGGTAAATTGTAAAATCTGGAATGTTTTAGTTTTATCAATAATATACAATATAACAATAAAACTAAAAATCATAATTTAATCCCAGTATTATAGAAGAAGAAGTAACATATAGGTACATTTTGTCTAAAATGACGTGGTTAATGCACATTTTAAATAAAATATGTAAATAGGTACCTACTCTTACAGATTTCAAAAACAGATCAATCTATTAGACATTTTTACAATGGTGTCAGAATAGGAAAAAATAATGTGTTGTTATCTTTACGCGCTTCCAATAGTAAATATTGCATAATTATCGTAGGTTAAAGAGTAAAAGAATATTAGGGTGTGTAAACCCCGTTACTGAAACCAGTGTTATAACATTAACCAACATTATGTAGCATTTAGGGAAACTCAGGAGTGTGAGCGAAAATGTAAGTTTTCAATAGTTAATATTAAATAAATCATTTTATTTTAATGAATAATGCATAAATATTATATTATCTACTGGATTTAGTAATTAAATAAAATAAAAAATGTACAGTTTTAAAGAAAAGCCTTGGGGGACATGTCTCTCTATTGTCCCCATCAATGGACACCCATAGCTAATTACGCGGTACCTATTATATTAATTATAAATTATTATGATTTCTCATTTCAGTTGTTGACGTTTATTTGTATTAAAATGGTTATAAAAACCATTTTTTGTATGTTGGGGGGTGCTGGGGAAATGTCAAAATGCGAAAATCGTTAATTCGCAAACGAAGGAGTGGCGTACAAATTTCGCGTATTGTCGTACAAATGCATTCAAATTCCATACTAAATCTTTGGAATAATATTACTAGTCTAACGTTATTAGATATATTGGGGGGTGCTGTAGAAACATTTCTCCAGCACCACCCAAAATTTTTGTTTTTTGGCTCAAATCGAATGCCATACAAATTTTGTAAATAAGCGTACAAATTCATATAAATTACATACTAAATATCTGTGCAAAAAAAATTGCAAAATTCAAATGTGGTGGTGCTGGCGAAACGTACGTGCTAAAATGGGTGTATAGCATCCTCTTAATCATAAAAACGGTTTTTTCTTTTTAAACTTGCCCTATACATTTTATCAATCGGTAATCACCATTATTCAATTACAAAATATATTGTATATTGATAAACTAAATTGTAGGGATTTTGATTATTTTAATTTTTCACCAATTTTCATCTCACACTATCACTTTTGAGTCTAGAAAAAATGTTAAAATATCGAAAAACTGTCCTAGCTTTTTTTATTTGTATACCAACCATTAAAAATATCGACGAACATTATCCTCCATAGTGTATCTGTTCATCTCTATAGAGTAGACTATAATCGTACCCCAGGAGATGTCATGCAACAGCGATAAAGATGTGGTAAATATATTTTTTATACAATATCTTGGCCGGCCCAAAGTTATTATAGTTTCGTTACCTTTATTTTTAGTTAAATATTTATTATTATGATTATTATTATTATTATTTGTAATTGTCCGTTCAATACAATTGATATGATTCAATGACGAACCTTCATGACGTTTTGATTATATATATATTTTTATTGTTTTGTCACTAAGCGATGTATACTCTCGTCGATCATTTATAGCTATATATTTTGTTTTTATTTTATTGTATTGGAGTTTTACGCCAGTTGAGCTTTCTCTACAATTAACTTCAATAAAACATATCCATTCATTTAAAAACACCATAGTTATTCTTTATTTATTTCACCTAATCCAAATTCATCTTTTTTTCATACATACAATTCCATGGTGCCCTTCCGTACTATACGGGTCCGTTACATAACACATGCGAAAAGGGCCTGTGAGTATTTGCGAGATGTTATAAACTTGTAATGTAATTTAATTAGGTATATACTTTTTAATAGTATCTTACCTAACACTGGGTATAACCATATATTTATATAAATTGTGCGTTGTACGGTGGTCGGCATATGGTGGCGATGGTGGCAAGTTCGAGTTCGATTTCTACAAACTTATGGGTACGAATTTTTATCAGACATTCGTACATTTACAGACAACAGTTGTATAAAAACTCAAGAACGGCAAGCCTGACCGACTGATTCCCAGAGTAGATAAGTAGGTATTTAGGTACCCATACTATAATTTATACACGTTACTGCAGTGTATTTATTAAAAGGTATGTTATACACCACTGCGATTCAGTCTGAAATAGTTCCATAGTCCTTTGTAGCTCTCCATTTATTCGAACAATACCAATGAAATATAACGTTATACCTAAATTGTATACTTAAATATAATAACTTCAATACATATTCTTTTGTAATTTAACTGTACAGGTTAACTTATACCTAGCATAATATTATATTATTATAGTTTCTACGACAAAAAAAAAAAAAGCCGAAATCACTGGCGTCCTACAGGCTACGTCTTTGTAATATAAACATAATGCACTGACCGGGCTCTGTACTCTGTAAGACGTCCGTATCGCCCGTTTTATACAATACAAAATATATTACAGTAAAGGTAAAAAAAAAAAAAAATGTTTGAAAAAGCGGTACGGATCATTAATCTTTATAATAATGAAATATATCTAAACCCGAAAATGGTGATTCGTTTTGCCTCCTCAAAACGAATGTGTTTTGTACATATAACCGTTATTATATACGGTCTATTGTGTAACAATATCGAACCGAAAATATATATTTATCTATATAAATATCACTTATATGCCTATTATGTACCTAAAAGAATTTCATATATATTATGTTTTTCACTTGTAGAGTAAAATAGCCATTGCAAATTTCATAATGATTAATTTTAATATTATATTGAAATCAATTATATTAACATTCAATACATTTAAGTATCAGTACCTACTAAATTAAAAGGCAAGAAAATAAAACATAGGTAGTAATAAAAAGTTTTAAATAACTATATCTGAAGGAGATTAAAATTTCCGTGGTCACAATGATAGTTCACGAAATTTTGAAATAGATTATTTCTATACAACTTTGGCTTTCTTTCGGGTTTTATAATGAAAATTTTTGAAAATTCTTCAAAAAACGTGACATCTATTAATTACGATATTCAGAATATAATTCAATATTTCAATGATGTGTAAGTATTTAAAATTTTAATTTTTGGTCTATAACTTAAATCATAATTAATAACGTAGGAGTCATATCTTGTATCTATATACTGATCGATGAGATTAATGTAAGATGTCATTATCAGCTATCTTTATCCTCTTGTAATCTGGAAATTTGATAAAGATTTTTATATACTCATCGAATCGATCTTGGTCATCGATTTTATGAAAATTTCGCTGATCGATCAATATTTTTGATGAATTATCTAAAGCATTAATGTAAGTGCTGAATGGAATGGCATTTTTTTTTTGATAGTGCGTCATGTTTGTTTTATTAAATAAGAGATGTCCAAAAAATTTTCATATTAAATACATTTTTTGTTACGCAATGTATTTGAACTTTATACCTAACTGCATAAAATGTGTACCTACACTTTTGTATACGCCAAGATCCAGTAATGTACGCAGATATTTCTCAAGATTTGCTAAAAATATTATAGAAAACAGGTAAGCAGAAAATGTTTTCCTAATGATTTAATTACGAGGAAAGGATTTTGGACTAGAACCACCTTTTAATTTCACTTCAATTCACTTCTTGCATATATGCTAAAAAAAAGTCTAATGACGCCTATTGTTACGTTGCGTACACACACACGTCGCAACACGGGAATGCAAACAGAAAATAAAAATTAACTATTAAATAATGTGCTATTGACTACTTTTAACTTTGAGTTGACAATTACCTAACATAATAAACGCTTATTTAATTTTTGTCATTAATTGGATTGAAAAAGTTTTGACTATTTATAATAATACAGACTATTATTAATCTTATGAACCCATGTCAAACATTATCTGCAACTAAAATCAAATATACATTTCCGGTTTGACAAATCAAACATATTTTAATTTAAAAATGCTATTACATTAAATAATATTTATTAAGATATAGGCTATTTAACAGAAAATTGGTAAAAGTATCGTTCGTAATTTATACCATAGGTAAACCAATTTCGAACTCCATAACGACGATTTTGTGAATCGTTTATTATTTACGTTTGAAAATGTATAATTTTTATATGATATATTAATAATTTTTGTTATTATTATTTATTTTTCGTCGTTTATGGTCAAAATGTGTACTAAACGTGCCGTTCGTTCGTTTTGCTTATCATTTCTCGTTTATAATTGTTATTACTATTGTGGTTATTTCTATATTTTCGTACCAACTGGTTCTGTCGACGGTCTGAGAAGGAAAACTCACCAAAAGGTGTATGGACACGTGAATATTTTATCATCATTATTATTATTATTATTATTATACATTTACAAGTTATGATCTGCAGTGTTTCTTAGATTCTGAGCGTAGCGAGTAAGCGTATTAGCGTAGCTAATGGTCATTTATGATGTTTATTTTTTTATTATTTTTTTGTTAATACTTTTTCTACTAGAAAGAATGTTCTGATCTTTATAAGCTTACTAGGTTTCTGGTAGAAAATTACATCTAGTTGGTACTTTTAAGAGGTTATTTTTTGATTTTATTAATAGTTTTTTTTAATGCGCAAGGCAAAACTACCAAAAAATGACGAAAAAACGGCAAAAAATCGATTTTGTCAAATAGAGAATTTTCATTTTTTCGTAATATCGTTAATAATGACATTAAAATCTTGAAATTTATATCAGATATTTAATTTAAAAATATATTCACGTTGATTAAACAATTTTTAATTTTTTTCAATTTTGAGCTATTTATAGATTTTTTAAATTTTGAGGTTTCTTAAAGAATGTCCTTAAAGATTAAATTTGGGTTAAATCACCTGAAAATTTTATACAAAATTAAATATACGTTACTCTAATTAAAACCAAAAAATCTCAAAATCCATATTAACAATTTTTTTATAGTCGTTTAAATTTTAATTTAATTTAATTTAAAAATTTAAAAATGTTTAATTTAAAAATGATCGATGTTTACATAGGTAGGTATATATATATATAAATTGCAAAAAATTTACATATATTATTCCTTAATGTTTTATAAAGACCATTTGTTTTAGTTAAACATCTAATAGAACATTCAGTTTAGTGTATTATAAGTATTAAGTAGGTAATTTTAAACCACGTGTAATTATATTTATATAGGTATATTTATATCATATATACTATGTTTCTTTTTATATATTTTGTTTAATTTTATATTAAAAGAATATTGTTATCTACAATTATGGAAATTCTAAGTACCTATAAAAGTATAAGGTATAATGTCCTATAAAATAAAATATAATATACCTACCTATGTATACAAATATTATTGTATCCACCATTTTTTAAATTTTCTATATATTATTTCATTTTGCATGATTATTGTTTTAATTTTTTTTTGTTTTACTATATCATGTTGATTGTTTAATTATGTTACTACTAGTTTAAGTGCAACACCTATCGGGCGCAACTCCTCTTAAATGAAACTTTTTGTAAGTTTAACATCTTTTGAATGTACAGCATTGAATTTGTTACCCCATTTGGGCATGACACCTTCTAAGTGTAACTTTATTTGAGTGAAATACCACATAAATGGAATTACTTTTTAGTGAAATTCATAAACTTCGTATTATGTATATTATTGAGATCCGGAATAGTCGGTGACCGAAGCTCTTTGAGAAATAATAGTGTAAATTAATTCATTTTAAAAAATTTTCGACTGCGGTGGAATTTGGAGTTCGCTTTTTAAAAGATAATCTTTCACACATAAAGCGTTTCTGTTGTAGGTTGAC
Source organism: Pemphigus obesinymphae (assembly GCA_025469235.1). NCBI lineage: Eukaryota > Metazoa > Arthropoda > Insecta > Hemiptera > Aphididae > Pemphigus > Pemphigus obesinymphae. The sequence continues at coordinate 26,704 of JAIPRL010001928.1, forward strand.
AAAGTAGATAGGTAATTCAAAAATTTATCGAACTTACTATTCTCAGATTTTTATAAGAACTCGAATCTCGCTTCGTTCGGTTCTCATCCGTGTGTAACGGGTTTCACACAACAAACATAAATTATATTTAATAAAATTTTTTTAAAAATAACATTTATTATATTTTAATAAATATAATATAGTAAATACCTACTCCACATATGTGAATTCAGTCGGACTAATCATTTCAAATTTTTATTTATGAATACATTTTTGAAAGTCCTCCTGATAAAAGTTCACCCGATTGTATTAATATAAATATAATTAAAATATTGTGAAAAACACAACGAAAGTCCGGCAATTTTAAATTCATTACTATGAGATATAAAATAAATATAGTAGAGGTATACTAAGTATACAGTATAGAGTAAACCGAAATATGCCGTATATACAACAAAACACGGCTGATAACTGTAGATAAAAAGAAATAATATCATAATTAATATCATAATAATATCATAACTTATCAGTAATCACACGGTGAAAATAAATGACGAATCGTGCGGAAATTTTACGATTAACGAACGCGATTATCTTTTATTCCTTTGATTCGTGCCGCAATTAACGAGATCCCGTGGAAAACCACGAGTGAAAATAATCGTATTACTTGACGATTAAATAGCTCCCACGCGACTCGTAAAGTTGAACGATTTCCGATTAATCGGCTAATACAGGAGTCGTGTGGGACCGGTTTTATATAATAAATTGTATAAATGATTTTTATATACAACAATTGAATCAATGAGTGCTTACAATATTTCATTACCTAATTTTCAAAATCCAAAATAGGAACTTAACTTTAAATAAAATGTACTAAATGTATATTTGAAAGTAACAGTTATGAACTTAAATTAAATTAAGCTAGTCTAAATAAATATAGTATAGAGAACGTCACACTGAATAAAATATTTTTCTATGATTACTCTTTTGATACAATGTTAAACATACTGAACAATATCATTAGTATTAAGAGTTATATATAAAACACCAAAGCTGTGCTCAGAATCGTTTATTTCAAATGTAATACATTCACCAAGAGTATCATATCCGACAGCGCAGTGTTTCCACCCCTACTAACACCCGACGAGTGAAGTACACTTTTTTTTTTTGTTTTGTGTGTATTTATAGATTGTTGACACTGAGACTGGTGATTCGGGTGACGATAAAATCCAAAAACTACATAATATCACTAGAGAAGAATTGAATATGTACGCGACGGCCCAATGGAATTATCATACCAACAGGACCGAAAGTTCGACGAACAAGGCCGTAAGTAACGTATGTTACGTATAACCGTCGTTCCTCGGCAAATGTCTATTGTAATAAAAATAAATAACATCATAATATTATTCCATTGAGTCGTAGTCAAGAACTGGTACCCGAATCAACCCAAACTCGTAACACTCAACACTATAAATCCAAACACCCGAAGCCTTTAAAAGTGTAGAACCCGAATTGATCAAAACTCGAATTTGGATTAATCCAAAACTTGATTACATTTTGAAATTATAAAATGAAAGTGATATGTTATTTTGTAAATATGTATTTTTCGCGCTCAATGTGAATTTGATAAATGTGTAGGTACCTACAGGAATTTTAATATATTATTATATAATAATATATCGAAATAGTTTATAATAACATTCCTAAGAATAAATGAAACAAAGCGAGACTTGTCCCGGATACCCGTTTAATTTAAAGTTTTAATTTTTTTTGGTGTTTAGTAGGTGCTTAGGTATCTTAATTTTAAACGTGCAGTTGAGTAACAAACAAATGAATAAAATAAAGATAAATGATCTATGTATATTTTCTGAACATTAATTAGTATTGGAATTATATTATGTATTATTATATATATTACACTATATTTGTGTAAGAAAAAAAGTATTATCAAAAACATTTTGAATTTTATAATTTTTTAAATGACCTAAAGTCTTATTAAGTTAAATTTTATATTTGAAAAAATAAATTTGTATACATATAAATTAATAGTAGCCAATAGAAATTCAATATTACAATAATTGATTGAGAAAATAAAAAATCTTATACAGAAAACTTAACTAATGTCGTAATTTGAGGTTAGATTCTTATAGGAGGGGGATGGAGTCGATAGTAAATCCGATAAAAAAATATATAAAACTATATTTTAACCCCTCCCCCTGTTTTTATGTCTATAATCTCTTTGTTTTATTATCAATTATACCTGTATGAATTTAAAATGATTTTTGTTTTATAGAAACAGCTATTTGACCAGAATATTAGATAGGTACTATTATTACTATACTCATATTCTGGTTAAAAATTTGATCAGAATTTAATTTTTAATAATTGCTTTTTGACAAAATTGAATTATTTTCTTGTAATTCAGAAAAAAAGGATTTTTATAAGTTTTAGAAAAATAAATTTCAATAGATTTCATAATATTTGTTAAACGAATAACGAATATTTATAATTTTCTTATATCTATTAAATAACTTTCTAAGATAAAAAAAAATTCAACCAAAGGGAAGTAAAAACGATTTACTTATCGGGTAGGATACTGGTGATCGATTTATTGTAACTTCAAAGCGATAATAAGTAATTTCTTTCGAAAAGGAATCTTAGTTGGGATCAGTGTAATATAATTATTTATTTTTATTTTTTATAAAAAGTATGAAAAAATATATATATTAAAGTTCATAGGTACTATGTGAAAGTTTCTAATTTCTAGACTTACTTTTTCATAATAATAAGAAAATAATCCATTTTATTATCGTTTTTTTTTTTTGCAAATTTTTTCTTATGCGTTTATCAAAAAATTGGTAATGATCGAATCTAATCATCTGGTCAAGAAGTATTGAATACATCGACTTTTGAGCGGAACTAGAAAATTAAAATGTTTGTTAATATGAGAAATATAAGAAATGTGTGTCCTTGAATTTATTTACCAGTACATTACTGGTATTATGACGATGTATTTGTCCAATGAATTTATTGTATCCAATAATTTAATGAAGTATATAATTTTTCACACTTTTTCGTTTGTTGTATATTCTGTCCAGCATACATTGAACATTCTTCTAAAATACCATGTCTTAAAAAGAAGTAAGTTTTTCTTTCTTTGGGTTTTTCCTATATTTCATGTCTCACTTCAATACAGCACCACACTCCAAACATCAACCTTTAATAGATTATTCTCCGATTTTTTGTCAATATTTTCAAATATAAAGAAATTCCTTTTCTTTTAAAATGCGCCTTGGCCAATTTATTCTGCATATTATCTCCTTTATTACTCCTTAATTTACAATACAATGCATGATATTTTACAGATTCAATCTTCCATTCGGTTATTTTTGTACCAAAAGCTGCTGATAACATTAGCAAAAAATTTATCTTTGACTTTTGGTTTGAACTATGAAGAACTGTTGCCTTCAGTGTACTTTATACATAACCGTGGTATATGCCAGTTGGATTTGTGTGATTATAAATCAGTACGTCTCCTCATATCGTCTAATCTCTAAATACAATGTATCATGACAATATAGTATAACAATAAGGGAATTTATTTTTATAGTTGGTCGTTATAAATTTAGTGTAATTTAATATTTAAATTTAATAAAATCTATAACGTTTTCAAAAAGTTTTTTTTTTTTTGTGTGTAAAATTCTATTAATTCGTGAAATTAATAGTTTTTGGTCAGATTAATTTTTAATAAATAATTTTTTTTTAAAATAATTAATAAAAAAAATTAAAACTCAAAACTAATGAAATGTATTAAATAATAAGTATTTAACATAATATATAATATATATTCTTTTATATGTATATTATAAATATATGAATTTTTTAATCTTAACTATTAATATTTGCAAAATATTAAGAAAAAACAGCGATAAAAATTATTGAATAGAACTTATAAGTTATTGCTACTAGTTTTCAATTAAACTCTATACTGTATTATACTATTTAGTTTTGTATTACTGTAGGTACAATGGCTGCGAGTAAAAAGGTCTTTCGGTATTTTAATTTTGTTCAGAGCAAATTTTTTAAATTATTTTTTAGACACCTTCATATTAATATAAAATATCAAATATATTTGATATAAATATATTTTAAATATATCAAATATATTTGTTCGCTGTAACACATTCAATTAAAAAATATATTTCTTACAAAAATTAATAAAATGGATATAGAAATGTGTAATTTAGAACATTTTTCTCTAAGCCTGCGAGTACTACCTGTATTAACTTAAAATTACTTTATTATATTATATTTTGCCTGTTAATTCACTGCAGGTAATATTGTTGAAAAGTAAATTGAAAACCATTCTAAACGAACTATCTGTATGCGAATACCGGAAGACCAAAGAACCGTGTGATATAACAGCGAATAGTAATTATTGCAATGAATTTAATTCTATCTTGTATAATATTATGTATATTTTAAAATGTATAGGTAGTATATATTACACAATATAAAAGTCAAAATAAATTATGTGTCTTTCCATAACACGAGGCTCTAATTCGTATTTTTTATATTTATTCCCCAGAACGTTTTCCGTTCCGCCGACGATATACTTTCCTTTGAGTTTTTTCGACTATTCCGCTATCGTTTTGAGATATTTCTATTTTCTGTTTATTTATAATTTCTCGGTATTCTCTGCAATTTTTAAGCTTGGAAAATAAGTATCCCAACTGTCTCTGTGTATTTTATGCGTATTTTATTATATAACGAATTCCACGGACTAAGATATGTATTAGTCCGTGACGAAACCTATAGAGTATCTATGACATAGAATAAAATAGAAACGTCATAATATGTCGTTATGTGGAGCAAAAAGTATAAAATTAATATTTTTTTACAATATGCATAGAGATAAAACTCAGTATATTTTATCAAATATATTCATTAAATGAAATAAATTAAAGTGTATATAGGTATGTAATAAGTTAATAACAAACAATAATATTATAAAATATTTTAGACATGGTAATCGAGTTTATAACTGTATCTATAGTGTGAATAACCTATTAAAATATAATATGCACTTTGTTTCATATTAATTTGTTGTACGCATAGAAATAATAATATAAATAATTATTATAGGTATATAAATTATTATATATAATAATAAAAATAATACAACTTATAGAATGGCCTCTCTATATTACAACTCGGTATATAAACAAATAGTAGGGTTATTTAAAATTTAAAAATTAATTAATTCAAAACATTTAATGATTTTATAAAAATAAAAATAAATATTTATTATAAATGTATTAATATTATAAAAAAATAATATATACAAATAAAACGTACTCTAGTGTAACAACTAAATTTGACTGTAAGTCATCATCACGTTACAAATGAATAACAAAAACAAAAATAAAAAAACAATAATATTTAACTATAATATTTTAATTATTATTATATATAATTTTTTATAATTTAATAATTAGTAATTTTTATAAATAATTTACTTATAAATATATATTGTTTTTATTTATAATATATATTTTTATTTAAATAGTATGTTGTAGGCACCCGGATCATCGAAATCCCAACCATAGTTTTGGAATCTTTATGAGAAACACGGCTCCTAATTGTCTCGACTCGTGAAATCAAATTATTGTGTATTGATTAAATATCCAATTAGGGAAATAAACACTTTTATACTATCTATTTTTTTATTTGTAAACCACAGACACTTTGAAGGGTTAAAATATGATAATAATTATCGATTATCCTATGTTTACGGTTAACATTAATCCAAAATTATTTTTGAAGTTTGATATACATATTTTAATCATAATAATTATAAAGTAGTTTCTAGTCACTCTATTCATATGTTATAGCCCACTAATCTTAGAATCCGCCTGACCTAACCATTGAACAATTTTCATTTATCGTAAAAGCGCAAATAATTTAGGTTATTAAAATGCAGTCACGTCACATAGCAATATTATTAAATTAAATTATATTTGTAAATTTAGATATAGTAACTACAAGTCCATAGTTCCTAAATTTTATTTTGTAAATCTTTTAAGATCTTCATCAGGGTTCAGATTATCGTGTAATTATAAATCAAAATATTTATTTGTATTTATGTGTTATATATTCTGAATTTTAAATATCGAAAAAAGTATATATTACCATATAATATGGGTCTTTGGGACCCTTCCACTACTATTGCTTTTAACATGGGTTCAAAACAACTCCTGCAGCATGCTGCACATAAACTCCATATAGGTACCTTATCCTCCTCATAACTACTCTCCTATCTAATATATTATTCCCTTAGAAAGTCTTGCTGATCACAGACATAATATGGAAAATATATAATTCTCATTTATAATCGACCTACTCCCTTTTCATATCTCGTATTTATCTTGATGTCTCTTCCCGTCATACTCTTTCTTCAGTTTATTTTCATATACATTTCTCTTCATCAAATTACTTTGTCCACTCTCCAATCATTTGTTTCATGCGGGTTGCAAACACCGACCCTACTTTTTCTCTTTCTTATTAGCCAGTTTTAGTTTCTGTATTAATTACATAGGTACCAACTATAGTAACTATAGTTGTTAAATAATTTCTAATATTTTTATTAATACTTGAATTTCGACAGTCTTGTAATTTGTACTCTATATTTGTATAAATTAATTTAATGTTTTTATTGTACCTATTGCCTGTATCTATTCGATAGATAATAAAATAAAATAATACATTAATTTTTAATATTTTAATATACATTAATTATTGATTTATACGTATGATATTTACCTACGTACATATTTTTAATGAACAAATCAAGACAACCAAATACTAAAAACTGAAATATTCTATAACCTTATACTCTATTAAAATTCTTCCAAAATAACCGTAAATGCCAAAGAGTTCTGTAATTTTTGACACATAAACTCGTATGATAACTTAAAAATCTGCGCATAGCTTATTTATTTGTTTTAAATTTGATTAATTTTATTATGATTTGTGTATATCACAGTAAAATGTACCGTTAATACGAGTACATTTAATGTACTCGTATTTAAAATTGTCAGTCTTCCGAAATATTTTTGACAAATTTAATTAAATTTATATTGATGTGTAGTTGTGACGTTATATGAAAACCGTGTAAAAAATCCCAAAATACGAATCAAGAAAATTTTACCAATTTTCTTATTACTTTTTTCATTTTTTAACTTTATCCACTTATTAACTGCAAACAATTTATAGGTTTGAAGACTACCTTCTAAAAACTGAAGGCCCTCAAACTAGCATAATTTATAATTTATCTTGAACTTTAATTTAATATCGTATTGTATTTAGTTATTGGTTTCTAGAAATGAAATTTATTATGGTAAACTCTTCGGATCCAACAGAGTTAAAGTATTATTGGAAAACTTGGCACAATTACACCGCCTATGAAGTAAAAAACATTTACTTGAAGTATATAGGGCTACAGAACCAAATGGCTAAGATAAATAGTAATTTTTTTTAATCCGACGGTGTAATCAAGTTAATATAAAATAACAATATTACTTTTTGAATGCATTTTTTTATGAATATATTAAAGATGTTTCGAACGAAGTCGAATACTCTTTAAAACCATATCTTAGCAACGAGTGCCACTTGGACGTTGATAAGATGTATGAAAGTATTAAACCGCTATACTTGCAGCTCCATACACGTGCACGAAAAGTTCTTAGAGATAAATTTGGTGCATTCATCGTACCTATAGATGGTCCTATTCCCGTGCATTTATTGGGTAAGTGTAAAGAATTATATTAGTTAAATTTTTAATTCTGAGCGAAGCGAGGTATGTATTGGTATTTACCCAATGTATGAATTTTTTTATGTCTGTAAATATTTTTTCGGATTTTTGACACCAAATTGGTTCTGTTGTATAGTTTTAAAGGGCAATTTTTCAATATTCCCAGTATTTTTCTTGTATGTAAAAGAAAAACTATATTTTATAACAAAATATTTTATAAATCATAGGAAAATAACACAATAATATAATAACAAATAAATTTGTTATAGTTATCTATTAATAAAACAATTTAAATGGGTTTTTGTAACAATCACATAAGATTTTATATCACACTTTGCTCATAATTGTGTATTTTTATTCATATTTAAAATAATAATAATAATACACCATGCTATCCGAGGACCTAAGGGACGATGGACCAACTTCTACCATCTCTATCTGGACGAATTATCTGATTATTTGGTTACTACATTTTCAGGATCAGTATTAGGTCAACCATGGATTAATTTACTACCACATATGATTGAAAAACGTATAGTCCCAGAAAATAGAAACGACTCTTATCTAAATGTATTATTATTTATCAGATTTAAAAACTACACAAATATAATTTAAAACATTTATGTGTATTATAGATAGCACTAGCGCAACTTTTCAATAAGGCCAATAGATATTTTAATTCGATTGGCATGGGATATGTACCAAAAAATGTTTGGAATAACTCGATCTTCAGAGAAAATGAACATTTTGCCGATTGTATTCCTTCGACTTGGGACATGTACAATTATAACGATTACAGGTCATAATATAGGTGCTGACTTTTAGATATTTGCACAGGTGCAAACCTCTTTGACTGATAATCAAAAACAAAAAAAAAAACAACAAAAGTTTGTATACTGCAATTTGCTACCCCCTCCCCCCCAAAAAAAAAAAACTGCTGCCCGGGATAGGCGATTGCCCTTTTAACCCCTCTAAATACGCCACCGGGATAAAAATAAAACTCTATAGGTACATGTATAATATTTTTATTCCCATGAGTAGTTTTAGTTTTATTGTTTATATATATTATGTATATAAGTACATTTAATAATTTTCCCTGTGGAGAGGACTAAGAATACCTTCACGGTTTCCTCATGCCTGTCGTAGAAGTCGACTAATTGAGGTTGCGTCAGGTCGACAGCCGGCATAAAACTTGTCAAAAATTTAAGAGTAGTCTTAAAATGGATATAGGCGAGTTTTCCCATCTCGGATGTTCGAGTAAATTTTATAAGGCAGTTTTAAGACTTGCAATGATGTATGGAATAGAATTTTGGGCGGTAGATAGAAAGATAGAACTGAGAATGAGTGTCGCTGAGATGAGAATGTTAATTTGGATGAGTGGAGTTACTAAAGAGGATAAAATAAGGAATGAGTATATCAGAGGTAGTATAGGGATAGTTTCGGTAGTAGACAAATTGAGAGAGAATAGATTAATATGGATTGGGCATGTATTAAGGAGGGAAGAGACTGATACAGTAAGATTAATATGTTAAATGCATGTTGTTGGTAAGAGGGTTAGAGGAAGACCAAAAAAGAGATGGGGGGATGTAATGGCGAATGATATGAGGAAGGTGGGAGTAAGTTAAGAAGATGCGGGAGATAGAGTTAATTGAAAGTGTAGGACCAGGGTGGCCGACCCCAAATCGTTGGGAGAGAAGGCGAAGGAGAAGAAAAAGAAGAAGTACATTTAATAATTGTTAATATTACTTAACAATAATAATTATATATTAAATTTATTTTAACATCAATTAAACATAGAGGAATTGTATTTTAAATTTAACATAAAATTAATATTTTTAAGATTTTTTAAAACTGAAATTACACATGGGTAATAAACTATATATTCGTGAAATTTTAAAGACAGTTACCCATATGCATAGTCGTTTAAGTGTCACCTAAGCACAGTCCTATAAAAATGCGTTGCATAGTTACTTTTAAGGTTGTACTGTTACTTAAGGTTTCCCTAAAAATTGAGTAGTGGATAGACCACACTTAGCGCACCCGTAAACTCAGATTATAGTTAATAATTTATCATTGTACCTACATAGTGTATAAGTAATACACTTACACAGTAATTACATAGTAAAATAAATATGGATGATTTATTTGAGTTCATTGATTTTATGCGATTTGCTGATGATGAACCCACACCTAGAAGGTACATCAGAGATCTGGATAATCCAATTTAATTTGTTTTGTCCTCTCCAGTTTTTCAAAAAATACAGGTACCAATTTATACTTGATTTGTGTTCGAAAGTCAAACTTAAGTAGTAAAAAGTCAAATCAATATATTTTTGAATATCAAACTTTTTGTCGAAATTGATAACTTTATTTTTGATTATTCAAGTTGACAATTGTCAAGTTTTACAAAAAAAAATTTAAGAAGTGTTAAAGAAACTAAAGTTTGTTCGAGTTCGACATCAAAACTTAAAAGTTCGGTTCAACATCTAAATTTTAAAATTAACTACTCTAATTAATTCTATTATGTAATCAAATTTTACCTTCATACAAGGGTACCTATATTGAACAAACAATTAAATTAAAAATTTTAAGTTCTTAATTTTTCTCTATAAACATTTTATAACAACATTTAACAATATAATCTTAGGTAGTAGGTACTAGTATGTTAATCATACTACTATGTTATGCAACAAATATCTGTTATATACAAATTAGCTTTTTGATTTGGCCATATCAATTAAATTCAATCATTATTTTTGACCAAACTTCATGTTTCTTTTTATTTGAAGAAAAATCTATTTTAGAGTCTTAAATTACATGTTTATATTTTGAAAAATAGTTTTAAAAAATTTCCTTTTTTCTGAGTACCAATTGGGACCTCTTTCTCTTTTTCTTTTTATTTTGTTCCTAATTCACTTTTATAAAATAAAATAAAAAAGTATTTGATAATAAAATTCAAACTCGATACCACTGATAGTGAAATATCAAATGATAACTCTCAAATATCATGGAAAAAAATATTATCTTTAAGGATTACTTATTTAAGTAATACCTAACTACGGTACACTTAAATTTTGACTGTGCTATAAAACTTTACGGGCATGTTAAGTGGAGGTTATGTACCCCGTAGCTAGGTGACACCTAAGCCATTTTAAGTGACACCTAACGTGTTGACTATGCATACGGGCATATATCATTTTATATTGATAAACGATAACGAAATTTCGTCGATAATAGATATATAAAACAACTAGATAGCCGACTCCTTATACCACGTAATGTACGAGATTGAGCACTTCTTTAGTATTTTATATTTATATACAATTTATTTCAATAACATTTTATAATAATTTGTCGTCATAATATGTATGGTATATTTAAATATATCTACAGTTTATATTTTTATGTTTAAATTATAGATACCTAGTACCTATGTACCTACCAATTATTATGTATTACCTATATTTATTATACTAAACATTTTTACTTTTATGTCCTTGATATAAATTTTTTTTTAGATTAATATTTATATAATTTTAATTTTATTTATATATTAATCTTACAAACATTTTTAATGAAATATTGTATGGATAATAAATGTCTACAAAACACATATCTATAAAATACATCATTACAGGACAAATACGGTCATTATTGCCTGAATATTCCTACAACTTGGATGTTTTGATGTTTCATGTATCAAAAAAAAAAACATCCTGATAATGTTGCTGGGATAAGATTTTTGCACAGTGGGCACTTGAATAAAATGCGCATAATTGAACTACAATATCATACTCACCAATTAATCCATGTCGGTACGATACCGGCCTTTTCCACGACGACCATTCGACAAGCTATCCTCTCCACGCACTTCTCCGTATCCAACATCTTACGGAACAGGTTCATGGAGGGATCCATTAACTCTAACATATCCAGGCGACGTCTGTCGAGCATTTTCCAGTCATCGAATTTGAACAGTGTGGGTGTGGACGAACCAGCGGATTTAGCGACCGAGGTCGTGCTCGGAAGTATGGTTGGATCAGGGTTGGAGAACTTGGTGGCTGCAGAAGAGGCGGGCACGTAAACCGGTCCAGTGAGGAATTCGATTATCCGGGATGGGATGGAGAGAAGTCCGCCGATAAGCATCGGAGAAGCGATCGTCGACAGTATAGGCGTCAGCGAGAGCAGAATCAACGGAACCATGAGCAACTTGAAGAACTTCATGAGCTTAAGGATGAGCAGGAACTTGAAGAACATGGCTATCAGGAACATTTTTAGCTTGAACACGAGCAGGAACAGGATCTTGAGGAAACCGAACGCCTTCAGTTTGGCCAAACCTATCTTGAAAAACGCCAGTACGCCGACTTTTTGCCAATCGATCTTGTCCGAGATCATTTGGATCTGCTGCAGAGTGCTATGGATGTTGAACCCTTCCGACTGACTGCTCGGACTGTGCAATTGGTAGTTCATCATGTTGTGGTTGATCATGGCCGGTGGTCTCGGCATGCCGTACTGTTTGTAGCCGACGCTGGCCGGGTACGGATATGTGGCAGCCGCCAAACCATACGGTGGTCGACCCATGCCCCCGCCACTCCAGCCACTATCGGTGTTCTGATTGTACGCCAAATCGTACGAGTTGTGATATCCGGCCGAGCCGTCTTCCTCAGCTACCGATATGTCCGTGTCGATGGTCGAGTAATCGTTGTGTGCCATTTGTCGATAATAAGGTCTGTCGACAAATCAATAATAATTTATTCGTCGTCAGCAAAACTAGAGTACAATAACAAATATTACCTTAGGAAGTGTTCAAATATTAAGCGCCTAGGAAGAGAAGGGTCTGTCGTGTACTTACATTTGCTGACAAGGGTGATGGGAGAAGGGGTTAGAATCATGCTGACGTCAGCAGTAGTAAAAAAAAAAAAATCAAAATATGTACATCAATATGTATTTATTTTTATCAAAGTATATAAAATAAAATTCAAAATATCAAATATGTAACAAATTGTTTTATTTATTTTTAATTATTTTATATAAAATTCGGAAATTTTTTATTCATTTTTAATAGAGAGGGGGGAGGGTCATCGGACATGTGCTGACGTAATATGGTAGGGAGCTCGGAAATTTGCTGACAGTTGCTGACATAGGGGAGAAGGGGGTCTAAAAAGGCCAAAAGTGTGCTGACGTAATACTTGAACACCCTTTTACTCTTAGTTTCCACTGGAATTAGAGATAAAATATTTTACGTTATACTTAAGTAAATAACGTAGTTTTATGATAGTATAAATTACATTTTTATATTATTAATTTTATCAAAATATTCCGGAATAATTTTATGCCGTTATTTTAAAATCAATTTCGAGTAGGAAACTACAAGTTTTTATGAAATTTGAATCAATATATATATATATATATACTATAATATACTATATATATATTTGAACGTATTGGGGAAAAATTATTTTCGATTGAGTTATTACAATTTTCATTTTAGTTTTATATACCACATGTCTTTATATCATATACTGAAATTCAGTATTTTAAATAATTTATAAGGAAAAGTCATGATTATTTAAAGGGATGGGCATAAAATATTATAATTAATAGCTTGGTTGGCCTTATATACATTTTTAATGTTTTTATGATTTGAACGTTATTATTTGATTGGTCTGTTATCAAATATATTTTAGGTACCTACATGATATTTTTATGGAAGCACGTCTTTTTAAAATAGTTGCACTATAACAGTATTTCAAGGACTCATACTTAATAATACATATGAATTTGATGTCGAATTTATTAATTGTTTTAATTTATTATTTGCTTATTTAAGGGACTATTCGTTTAAAATTGATTTAGTGTCACATATTACAACAAATCCTACTAATATCCAAATCTCAGACGAAGATCTGAATATTATTTTAGATTTCTATCAAAACCATCTGTTGTACAAGCAAATAAAGGACACTAAATTATAAAAAGTTACTCATTGCAATGAGTGTATCTAATCTTGACCGTTGGATATCAAAGCTTATTTACTAACTAATAATATTTATGTTCAGTGACGAATTTCATCTATTTGATGCATTTTATTTTTATTTCTATTTATTCTATTTGATTATTAATTTTATTAAGAACATACCTACATTTATATATAACATAATTCAATTTACCTTATGCCTATATAACTTAGATACCTAAGTGACATCCAGATAACATTTGAAAATGAGTAGATAATAACTGCACCAAACAACAAACTTCGTATGACGTACGGCCACAGAATAGTTAGATATACATAGTTGGTGGTTGAAATTAGTTTTGTGAACCAGTAAATATATTATTTACATGGTGTATTTAATTCCCAGAGAGGGAATAAAATACAACTGCACGTGAGTAAACGGTGCATCGAACATACATTTTTCAAGCATTAGCAACGGACAGCGCTGTGGTAGCGTCCCGACAGTGGCCGAGACCACTATATGCAATCTATGGCCGCGACCGTCTGACTACCGACAGCAACTGACAAATGCGTGATAATATGTATATTAATAATATTCACGGGCACGATAATTACTAAAACAGCGATAAATAAATAATTATTCGATATGTAAAACACGCTAATTTACTGAAATTTTAGGCATTGCACGTGCGCTTGTGCTCCTAAAGACAAACCGCTACTGACATTTACACAGTGACCAGTCATTAAAAATGTTAGCTGCTTTTGTTTCTCCCTTTTTGAAATTTGTCCGAACTATCTCAGTTTATTCTCTCTCATTTTGTTAACTATTAAAGCCAATCTTATATACTAATTTATAATTTATATATCACACAAATATAAATAGTTTATCAGATATATTTTACTAATGTATATTCCTAAATTTGTTGACAATTTCTAAAATAAAATTAGTTATAGTAGGTAGCATAAAATAAGTTATTTTACATTTATTTATTTTGATGATGCACTATGAAAATACCAGTTTGTACCTGTTAGCACGATAGACCTCAGTGTCTACGACAATATCCGCATCGTTGTTATCGGCGTGGTCATTGTCCTCTTCTCCGTCGCTATCATCGTCTACGGCCACGGAATCTGGATTCTCACCGTAATGATCGATTGGATGAGTTATGGTCTTGATCAATTTGCCACGGACAACAATTGACGGCGATCGGCTCCTGGACGATCGGTTCTGGTGACCTTTCCCTTCAACCAGAGCCCTGCTGGTGGCGTTTTTCGGCGTTTGCTCCCGTTCCTCGGCATCCCGCGTCCCATTCATGGCCGGTCCGTTCAGATCCACCGTGATTTTGGTGGCTACGGGTGTTGTGAAGATGGTTCCGGAGTCGTTCAAAGCGATGTCAGTAGTGGATTCAGCGATTGAAAATGCTGCGGAGGCGGTGGTGTTCGTGGTGGTGTTCACGGTAGATGTCATGGTCGAGGCTTTTGTAGCCGTCAAGAGTTTACTGCGGGCTTCCTGTATGCCATCGGTTGAATGGTAAACGGTGCCAGCTGACGCAGAGCTCTTGGCCATCGCTTGACCCGACCGAATACATAAGAGCGTCACGGCTACGGTTACCGTGGCGATCGCCAGCAACTTGACGGCGTTCATAATTAGATGATATACTGGCACGGCAGACGTTTGTCGTCGTCAAACCGTCGTTTATTTCAGGCTTGCGAATACAAATCAAGTTTTTATAAGCTTTGCTTTTGTTTAGTACAATATACAAAATAGTAAATAGTCTCTCACGTCAGCTTCTATCTGTAAAATGAAAGGAGTATATTAATTATTATTAGATCAAATATAAATACTTAAATTTAAATTTACACCCGATTCTCTAATGGTTCTTATATCTTCTACAATGGGTATATAACTAGATGAAATGTATCCGTGTAACATTTACAGAATGAACTTCCATGTAAATCAATAGTATTATTGTCAAAAATGTATAAGTTAAATCAATATAGCACAAGTGTCTCATATTGTTCAATTATTATGTTGTATAATTTTAAGAAAAAATACAATAAAGTATTTACGGAACTAAGTATTTATTAAACTAAATTATTTTTTATTTTGAGATATCACTCTACCAAGCTATCATTTTTACCAGTCAACAGCGTTTTCTTCAATTTAATTTGGGATTTAAAACTCATGATTGCCATTACATAATTATTTTTATTAATGTATAAAACAGTAACATGGTTATCAGATAAATTATAAATAAAACACAAAACAAAAAAAAGGAGCAATCTGATAGAAATCGAGGACTATAAGAGCTGCGTCAAAAATTAAAATGACCAAGGAAACCACACTTCCCCACCGCTTTATTTTTAATGCCATCTGAAGGATCAACAATTATTGATGTTAAAAAGGAATTATGGTCTGAAGTAACAAAGAAAACCAATATACGTTATATGCAAGTGATCACAGTTAGATCAGAAAAATCGTTTACCAATTAAAGACTACGATATAGAACCTAAAGACATTCTTAGAGCAATAACCAAGGAAAATATATAATTATGCGAAGAATCTCCATTGTACCTAAGAAGAGTATCTATTGAAAATGTAGAATCATATATTCTGCCAAATGAAATAGCAGAGGTGATTGCAATTTAAAACCCGCATCTCAATATTAATCTTAATTTTACAGACTTGGTAATTAAGCCTATACGTATACAAAATGGTCGTCGTGATAGACATGTAATGATATGGGTTGCTGAAATCGATTCGAAATTCTACGAAAAACTCTGAAGTGGTTCAATTTTCTTTGGTTTCTTAAAATGCAGGATTAAAAAATGTGAAGATATTACGCAATGTCTAAAATACCTTAAATATGTGCACTCGGCTTAAAACTGTTTGACAAAAAATCAAATTTGTGCACATTGTGCTAAGTTCGGACATAAAACAAAGGAGTGTATTAATTTAATTCTAGATCCAACATGCATGAACTGTAAAGGTCAAAATGGTGCTCTAGGCAAAACTTGTTCAGGAAGGGCAACCGCTCGGGCAAACAGGAATGGCTAAAGTAATTAACAATGAATAATTAAATTATAATTATTTGGCAAAATGTTGGTGGAGGTGAATTAGCCTCTTACCTTTTACACAATAATACAAGAAATATAAATGCGGATAGCATGAAATTCTTGCAGATAAATCTAAACTGGAATACAATGGCATTACAGTTGATGTACGCTACGGCTGCGGAGACTAATATAGATGTACTCCTAGTAAGCGAGCTGTCTCGTGGTACAACGACAGCAAAAAGATGAAACTTAAGCCTAGACAACTCACGTGCGATTGTATTAACGTTGTCTGCGAATCTAATGCCGTCAAGCACGGGTTTAGGTTATGGATACTCATGGGTAATAATTGGCCCAGTGTTGATGGCGAGTTGTTACTGTAGTCCTAACTGCTCCCCCTTCGAATTTTTTGCTTTCCTTAATGAAATGGAGTGTGCAATCCACAAGGAAAGTGGTCCAACCAGTGGAAGCGTTCTTGCAGGATATTTTAATGTTAAGTCACGGGGATCGTCTATAATTGATTATAAAAGTCAAGCACACGGCGATGTGATCGGTAGTTTGGGTCTTTCGGTTGAAAATATACGAACAAAATTAACATTTAGTGGGAGGAACCAGAACTCTATAATAAATGTTACAGTTCCAACAAGAGTACGAAACTCAGGCTGGAGAGTTGATCCAGACACAGAGAGCCTTAACGATAATAGGTACATATATTTCGATGTGAAAAACGCTCAGGATTAGCTTACAATACGAAGTAAAGAGAGTAATCAGAGAAATGGAATTAAAGAATGGTCCTCCCGTAAGGTTAATGAAGGTAGGTTAATGGATGGAATCAATGAAAACGTGCACCTAATAGAAGGATCAAACGTGAACAGTGCATATACCATAGTAGGTGTATTGCAACACTTTCTAAAGAATATTTGTGATGCCTCGATGCCACGTCTTACTGTAAATTGTAGGAGAAGATCAGATTACTAGTGGATGGTATAAATTAGAAATCAGAGAAGCTTATATATAGCAATCAAAAAAATTTACCAACGGGCTGGATGTAGTAAATAAGGAGAAGGAAAGAATAGTTTGATAGGATAAACCAGTTTCTCATTCCTCTAGTTATAGACCAATTTGCTTGCTAGATGTGGCAGGAAATCTCTTGCAACGACTAATATTTGGATAATTAAGCCAAAATATTGAGCCCTAAATCTAAATAATACCTTGGGACAGTTCCAGGGGAGGAGTGTAGTCGATAATAACAAGATAAATAAATAAATAAATAAAATAAATTATAAAGAAACAATTTGTAAAATGATTAATGTGTATAAAATGCATACAACTTTATTATTAATTGAGGAGCACGTATTCTTAAAAGTTACTTACAAAAATACTCTGTACAATATTTAGAATCTAGAAACGTATCGTTCGAATTAATAATTTTTGACATTTCGTCGTAAAAAAAAATAATATCCTAAGTTTGGATGATTATGTTAATGAGACAAATTGTGTTAATTTTCTTTAAAATAATTTCTTTTGAAGACATAATTTAACTTCTGCTAAAATTCTCCAGTAAAAAAAATTCCAGCATGCAGATGTTTTAAATGAATATATTAGCTCATCGCTTACCTCTCAACTTGGAAAAGAAAATTAGACCTGCACTATAAAACATTAAAGTTCAAAATAATGGGTATTGTTCAATACACTGATTATATACTGGGAAATAGAGTATCAATTTTCCTGAATATTTTAATTGGTAAATAACAAAATATGTTCCAAAACAAATTTTGAAATAAATCTCCAACGTTCTCCATTAATCAATAGATCATCAACGATTTTGATCGAACAAATAATCTTTCTGAAAGTGGTAACTATCTTTTTTAATTTATTTTTAAAAAGAAATCGGGTTTTAATTTAAAAAATTAATTTTAGAAGTTTCTGCTGAGTAGAGATACCAAAAAAAATAAAAAAAAATCACAAATTGATAACGATAATTATATTAATAATTTATATATTTTTTCATAATTTAGTTTTATTTCGTTTACTTATAGTGCATAGTTTATTTTTAACATTAGTTCTTATTTTTATTTTTCACGAACCAGACCAAGCAAATAATTTGAAACGGCAATTGAGACTTAACCATAACAAGTATATGATTGAAATAGCCCGTAGCGATTGTTGACCAAAAAATTTTAAACGAAACCGAAACCAGACAGAAGTTGAAATTTGAATGAAATCAAAAAACCTACTATTAATTTAAACTGAACTGTATTTTGATTTCCTTGTTAATATTATTTTGTTGCCAAATTTATATATTATTGATTAAAAACGACAATCAATGACCGAAATATATATTTTTATGTTTTGGCCAAATCAACCGCCCTTGTAATATGTAGTATGATCTATACCTATAAATATGTGACCCCATGAAAAGTGAAAACAATTGTGCATTTAAACGGTAGTTATCATTATTCAACTACATTGTTACAATACTCGGCCGAATGATTATTAATTTTCCGTACTGATACTATAATATAGGGGGAGAGATTTTCGCTTTTCATGAGTTCCACACTCCCACCGCTGACACACTTCACAGAATTCGAAAATTGTCCAGGACCATTGTTACCGTTAGTACAATAAAACAGTTTAATTAATCACCGAATAATATCATTAACGAATTGTTAACGTATTTCGTTGAAGTTACCTATATTTATTATTCTTTTGGTGTTGGCTCATGCACATAGATACATTCATTTTCTATGAACTTAGACAGATTAATAGCTCACACAATCGATTTCCGTTTTCAATCATTTTAAATAAGTACATAATTATTTATATTATACTGGAAAATATAAAATTTGTGTTATTTATGAAAAAAATCATAACTTTTTTAATTATGACTTTTTTTTTAAATATAATTAAAAAATATATATATATGTAAAATGTCTAAAGAGATTATAATAAGTAACAACTGGTTTCTGATTAAATTTTCATATTTATTTGTATTCCTTTTTTGTTTTTTTGTATTTGGAACCTGATGATGCTTTACGGTCGAAACTAGTTTTTACTTAGAATATTTTTTGAATACTATGGACACGTTTTCTTTTTTAATGATAAATATTAATTTTACTTATATATATATAATGTTATTTCTTAGAATACCTATAATAATGTTTTTATTTTTATAAGAATATTACATTTTTTTAATTTGAAATATATATAATATATTTTTCATTTGAAAAACTCTAACAGATAGTTTATTTTTCATACATAAATAAAAATTGTTTTAAATAATATTATTATTTTGTATTTCTAATATTAAAATTAACAAAATCAACATGACCATCAGTTTAGACACTTATAAATGTACTCAGCACCATAAAACATGTCCTGTTAGCATCGAGATCAAAGAATTAATTAAATCAGAACGAACACTAATAAGAATTAATAAATTATTATTAGTGCTGACTATACTTTCAGATAAAATACATATATTTTAAATTTACAATTCAAAACTATTCTTGAAATCAGTTTTAAAATCGATTTCAAAACGGGTTCACACCGTTAAAATCTGAAATCACAAGAAAAAAAAATCTAAATTGAGATTTAATATGAAAAGGTTAAATTATATCAAAATAAGTTGAAATCCGATACACGATTTAAATTTAATTTAACCACATGGTTTCCCAAAATTCGATAAACTTGAATTAGAAAAAAAAAAAATCAAAAACCAGCATGACGCTTTGGTTTTAACTCTTGGTTAAAAACATGATAATATATAATCTCGTATATTATAAAATATTATATTTAAGGACAGCTAAAAATATGATTAATATTTATGATGGCTTAAACCATTATATTTTTGACAAAAAGCAGTATTAGACAATACTTGATTTTATTGACTACTACTACTCATTTATATGTATAAAAACTTCAACAATGGAATCATCTACACTGGAATTTTGGTCGGCGGGAGCTTATAAGGATCTGTAATTTTTCTTAATTAATTCAATTTTTTATAGTAATTTATCAATATACGTTTCTTTTTATATAACAATGAAATATATCTCATTTTAATTGAAAACTTAAAAAAATTCATAGTTTCTTTGATAATATTCTGAAAAACTGAGCTTTTTGTAAAAAACTAAAATATAATACTATTAAAATTACCAAGCCACGTAGAAATAATATACCTAATAAGTTACACACAACATAATGTAATTAAATCAATTCTATGAGATATTTAACACATTTTTACAGGATTTCATGTAAATTTAATTTGATCAACGACGAGTTAAACATAACCTAAATTATAATAGAGGCGGTCCTCAATTCACAACCATTCACTTCTTCGTTCTCTGATTCTCTGATCTTACAGATACGACACCACTGACACTGACACATTTTTAATCGAATATTTTAACGTTCTGGTTTGTTGTCTGAATCAGATTTATCTATTATGCTGGATAATCATTTTAAACACTTAACCCAAATACTCTGGAAATTATAGAATTATGAGCATATGTCTTTACTCCAGATCAGAAAAAAGTGGTTGTGTAAAAAAAGTCTCACGATAAAAGCTGTAAAGGTGAATTTAATCAAATATGATAATGTTTTTTCTTGGTCATGGTCCATAGGACATTACTTACGAGTTCAGGCTGGTAACCATGGTGAAATTCAAATGGAAAATAAATTGATACAAGGAAAGAACGGTTTGTAAGTTATATGTCGATTTCTCCTCGAGGGTATCAGTCTTTGAAAGTTTTATATTATTTTCATAAAAATAACATTCTTTAATATTTTTAATATTTTATTTAAAGTAATATTCAATTATTAAGGTACTGTATACTTTTTCGTTGAAAAATAATTCTTATATTTTAAATATATTAATATTTTAAAATGGCGGTATGGCGACGCACATACTATCGACGTTTTTATTATTGTATTATTGTAAAATTGTCGTGTAGTATCTCGATGGCATTTATATAATATTGTAAATGTAGGGTTTTATACGCTATAAAAGAAACTATTTATGTAAAGATACTGAATTTCATTATATTATACAATAGTACAAATGTAACTTACTAGTAATTTATTAGAGATGTACAATTTACGTAAAAAATGTTTGGGGAAATTTACAGTAAAATCGGTAAAATTGGTAAAAAAAAATAATTTAATACTTAATATTTTTTGTCTTTTTTATTTTTAATGGTATCATTAGTTTTAATCCTAAAGATTAATGTATGTATCACAAAGATTCGATTTCCGAATAAATAAACTATCATAATCAAATTGAATTACACCAATTATAGGCACGAGATAGACCTATACGCGTAGAAGACTGTAATCGAGGAAAAGATCCGAATAACCAAAAGTCAAAATAATGATATACTTAATAATGTACCCCAAATAATGCCTACGAAAAGCTAGGAAAACACAAGGACACTAAATCACCAGATAGAAACAATCACATAAATCAGTTAGATGCATTAATAAAAAAAAATACCACGAAGTTAAAAGAGATCATCTCGAAAAAGATTAGAAAAATGAAGGCCTATAAAATAGGGTCTCTGGATACAGTAAAATCAGACGCCTTATGCCACTATAGTTAAGTAAGCATTCTTCATACCCTCTCCGGCCACCATAATTTTTTTTAAATTAAAATAACCTTTATGAGTTTTCTAAGACTTGTAAATTTTCTGTGCAAACATTTTAAATTTTTGATCATTCTGTGTATGGTAAACAACAACATTTATTTATTAATTAATTTACATTAATAAATACGCCAAAGTGGGAATATATTTGTTACCTTTCTTCTGTGTGTATTTTTAGGCTTTTTAGCACATAACATTATTATATACACCGAAGTTCGCTCTAAATTAATTAATTATTATTTTATATTTAATATAATGTAATTAAATTAAACATCATAATTAAATACCCTGTAAAGATTCAGTAATCTAATTCTACAAAGTTTTTTATTTTATTTTTTTGATATTCGTATATTTCAATTTGATGATTATAGTTATAAAAAAAACCCGAGAACAGTAAATTATGCTAATTCACACAATAAATATCTATACTATAGTTTCAATATTTTATAGTAAATATATTTAAAATTGTCGGACTTTTCGGAAATTTTAATCAAATTTAAATTGATGTGTACTTTTGATGTAATGTGAAGCCCGTTACACAGAGGTGAGAACCGAGTAAAGGGAGTTCTTAAAAATTACGGAGAATAATAAGTTCGATAAATTTCCGGATTACCTATTACTGGTCAACCTATTCATCAGCAACACTTTAGGGGTAAACGACTACCTTCTGGAAAACAAAGACCTGTTTCCACCGCAGACAAATTATTTTTAAAATTTAAATTAAAAATAAATTTCCCAAAAAACTTTGGTCTCCAACTATTACGAATTCCGATAAAATGCATAAACCGAGGTATATAAATTCCACTCAAAAAAGTTACACTTATGATGTAATCTCACTCAAAATATGTTGGACTTACAAGGAGTTGCGCTTGGTAGGTGTTGCACTCGAGTTAGTTAACTATAATATAAGAAATTGAAGTGATTTTTTGTTATTCAAAAGATAATAATCATAGATACTTACCAAAAATGTACTACATTTTTTTATTTTCTGTCATACCTAATCTGTAATATATATTTTATTATACTAATTTGTATTTATATACGAGAACATAGGTGGATGCAGAGGGTAAGCAGGATATGCAGCCGCACATCCTAATCAAATAAAAATATATCTTATTAAGCGATAAATATCCGGGCAGTTGATACAATTTTGGTGGCCCTAGGCATTTCTTCTAAAGATTTTTGATGAGAAAAAACCGGTTAGTATAGGTGATGGAAGCACCTAATACCTAAAATTAACTCTTTTATCATTTATGATAGTTTCAAAAATTATATATTTTTTTTAAATGACATGTTTAAAGTACCAATTAGATTGACTTTTCTACCGAAAACCCAAAAACAGGGTAAGCATGTAATGATCAGAGCACTCCTTCTAATAGAATTTTTGGGTACAGACATAAAAAAAAAACCAAAAAAAAAAAATATCATTGTAAGACAAACACATTCCTGGTCGCGTTTTATTTTATTATTAAAAGGTTATCCGGTAATGATTTTCCGCCAAAATGTTCATAAATTACAGTACCTAATTTATTATTTTCTTTGATTGGCCCAGAAATCTGTTTTTTCAGTGTTTATAGGTACCTATAGTAAAACGTTATGAATATGATATAATTTTAATTTTAATACTTTATTTGTTACAACTTTATATTTGTTGGTCGTGTTGGCCCATTTACAAAGAACACTCGATAATACTATTTGTCTATAACACAGGTGAGTTTATAAATATATATATTTTGAGATATGTAAGATGTACGTCTATACACATAATATATACTATGAACGTGCGGGGAAAAAAACATAATTTTTTTATTTTGTTTCGGTTAGATGATACATACGGCACGTGCTTGTTTGGCGTTTCAGGAATAATATATAATGTATATCATTCGCTGAACACGTGTAACGTATCGGTACAACCGGCGAGTAGGCAAAACATAATAATAATAATGATAATAATAATAATAATAATAATAATAATAATAATAATAATAATAATAATAATAATAATGTTAAATTTTCACGAACACGATCGTCTTGACATCGGACACGTTCGCATTATATAAGGCAAATAAAAATAACTATGTTCGTTCGTTCGAGTTTTTATAATGACGCAGTACCTACTCAATCGACCCAATCGTCGTTCGACGCAAAAATAACTCGGTCATATTATAACAATATTTGTATATGGGGGTCGTGTAGGAATCGTTTGTAGAACCGTGACAGTGTGATCATCGGTTATTTTCGGAAAGGCAATATCAATCTGACAACTCCGGAACAGGCTCAAATACTGTTTTTTTTTTCGATTTTTAAAAAAAAATCACTGTTTTCCTACTATTTTTTTTTTTTTTTTATTAATTATCGCACCTTATACTTGATTCTAGAGTTTAGGAGATTTGGTAGTCGTGTATATATCAATAAATATAAAACGGTTTAGGAATGCCCACTCGGCTAATATCCGACGTATTTTTAAGTTAATTTGTTAGTTCATAAAACAATAATGAATAAATTATAATTATTTTATTAACAATTTTTTAATAAATATGTTATTTAAATACATTATAGGTATCAATGCAGAAAATTGTATGTTATATGTGTCCATTGTTAAAATACAATTTATCATTAATTATCATTCATAAAACGGTTTTTTCTTTTCTTCAACATTTTTGAAAAATGAAAATTTCACATTGTTAGATACTTGGTTAACAAAAATTATAAAGTAATAATACGGTCCTCTTAGTAATAATAAATAATTTATTTCAATAAAACGATTCCGAGTGAAGTAAATTACTCTTTCTGAGTATATAACAAAAGTATTACTATCAGTAATGTACTCAGTATACTTTATCAATATTTAGTAAACTAATAAACTCATATTTTAACAATAAAGTATCGAACTTACATTATTCTTTAATAGTTATTAGGTAATAATTAATGGAAAACGATTTTAAAGATTTTTTTGAATATAATTCATGCAACATACAATAAACCCTGTGTTAATTATTCAATTATTAAAACTCCAAACAACTTAAAATCCATCATTTCCACAAATATCTGAAATTGGAAAAACTGCATTTTAAATATTTGATCACGTTAATATGATATCAAATACATATTTGGCATAAACTCAATTCTTAAAAAAAAGAATGTATATATATAAGAATAATTATAATATTATAACCAATACCTATCTATTATTCTTTTATGATTTAAATATTTCAAAATTTAAAATTGCTTTAAATAGACTAAAATTAAGAAAATATTTTTGAAAAATTATTCAAGCTTCTAAAATCATTATTTACAGATAATAACTATAGGCAATTTCCAAGAAATCGTGTTATTACCGTTTTAATGTAAATTTTTAGTAGTTTGTCCATACGTGTTAAAAAATGGAAATACAACCTCTATACTAACTAACTAGCTAACCTAGATATTACTAACTAGTGGCAATTTATACCATCGGAAAATTGATAAGTATCTATGCATGTAATGATTGATGAATTTTTTCTTATATAATTTTTTTCACAGACATAAAAAATAAAATACAAATTAATACACGTTATTATTAAACCAATTAATTTTTCGCTTCGCTCAAAATATTAAATAATTCAGAATACATGGAGATTTAATATAGGTGCTCTTAGAAATATGCATTGGAATACATATCGTAATAATTTCTGAATTAACATCAAAATAATTTTTAAATACTAAAATATATATGTATCATTAGAGATGTAAATAAAAAATTTATTTTTTACCATATAATTACAATGGAGTGATAGAAGGTTGGGAATAAGCCTAGTGGGACACGGGCGAGAGAGGGCCTGCTTCTAAAGTAGTAGTTTTCTGTTTTAACTATAAATAACCTATTTAATAGAAAAATTTTAGTAGGATGATTAAGTGGATCGAAGAGTCGAACATGTGTAATTTATGAAGGATGGCGTCGTATCATAACCTATCGAAAGCTTTCTCGACGTCTAGGAATATGGCAGCAGTTTTTTATTTTTGGTTGAAGTTGTTAAAGATCTGGTCTGTCAGGTGTACTAGTAGTTGAAGTGTTGAATATTGGCCATGGAAGATGAATTGTTCCTTCCTGATTTTGGTAACGATTTCTACTTTTAGATTATAGAGAATGATTTTTTTTTAATTCCTTGGAAATATTAGATACTAGATAGTAATGAAATTGGACAGTAGTTATCAAGACGCGAATGGTCTTTACCCGGTTTAGGGATTGTTATGATGGAGGCTTTTTCCCATTGGTCTGGGAAATACGCGAGACGCAAGCAACCATTGAAATTGTTAGTTAGTTGAAGTATTCCGTTCTGGGGGCGTTTTTAAGAACAGAGTTGATCACAAGATCTTCTCCGGTGGAGTTGCGACTGGAACAACTGCGATTTTTCGTAGAATGGCATTCACTTCGGCTATATCTGAGCCGGGATTTATTGCAAATTGACGTATTTTTATTTGAAATTGTTCGCAAAAGGTGTAGTTCTGTTGCAGGCCGAATAAACTAGACCGCTTTAGTTTGTGAGAGGGTGAGAAATAGTGGGGGGTGAGTTGTCAATACGTCTTTTGTTGAGTTTGTGGATTGAGGCCTTTTGGGGGTGGAGAGCGATTAAGAACCTGTCCCATTCGTCTCGTCCATGTTTTTTTTAAAAGATAAAATTTTTTAGGTCAGAAGAAAGCGAGGTAATTTAGGGGTAAAAGTCCTAAAAGGGACAAATCTGTTTATAGCGTTAGGTATAGCATCATTAAATATAATAGCCGCATCATTAGTATTAATTAATTGTGTTAATAATACTATTATTTATATAATTATTGTAATAAAAATGTCAAATTAAAATTTTTAATTGCATTCAATAAAGACAAAACTCTAAAAAACAGATTTTTGAAGATAACTTTAAAATTTAATTTTCTGTAAATGTATATGTTCCATAGGATTATACATCAGATTGTTTAAAATATGATACTTATAATATATTCTAACATAAACACAAAGTAATCCCATAGTATTAGTTGAAAAGAGGAAAATTATTACTAAATATAATATATTATGCTTTAACATGAAAATTATATTATATATAACGTTTAAAATAGGTATTATAGGAATTCATATAATATTTATACTATAAATATGTTCAAAAATGTTTCAAAGCTTAGTGTGAAAACAGTTTTGTTATATTGTGTTTTTTTAAATAAATGTCAAATGAACGTTTTTATAGTTTTATCGTATATCACTTTTCTTTCTATTCATATACCAAATTTATATAGAAGTCATCTTTCTTAATCATCATTATTTATCGATTTGAATTTATAAACACTTATTAGTTATTTTATTTACGAAATTAATAAAAAAAAAGCCGGTCAGTAGGGGTGGAAGCACTTCGTTCGTTGGGTGTCAGTAGAGATGAATGCACTTTGCTACTGGACAGTGTACTCTTAGTGGATGTATTGCATTCAAAATGATTCTGAGCGTAGCTTCGGTGTAGTATACACATTTCTTAATATTAATTATATACTCAGTACCTACCTATGTTTAATATTACATTGAAGATCTTGTAGAAATAAATAGGTATGATTTAGTGTAACCTTATGTATATTTGCCGTTTTTTTCCCTATTTTTTCGTAGTTTTACCTTACGGATTAAAAACTATTGATAACATCGAAAAATGACCTCTCAAAAGTACCAACTATATGTAATTTGCTACCGGAAACCAAGTAAACTGGTAAAAATCTGAACACTCCTTCTGATGGAAAAGTGTTTATAGAAAAATAAAAAAATAAAATAAACATCATTTTATTTTTATTTTTATTTAGTGAATTTTATGCACGACTAACATTATACTAAATTTTTTCAGGTCTTAAAATCTCATTTTACCATTTCTTTGGACTCGAATACCTCAATATTGGCTATTTTGTCCAAATAATTAAAAAAACTATAAAATAAAAATTGTGACGACGGATATTAGAGTTTTTTTAATTTAGTTAGAGTAACGTATATTTAACGCTGTATACAATTTTCAGGCCTTAAAACTCAAAATTACCCCTTTTAGGACTTAGAAACTTCAAAAACTAAAATGTCTATAAATAGCCCAAAAATTGCAAAAAAAATTAAAAAAACTTAATCAACGTAAATATATAACTAAGTTAAATATTTGAAGTAAATTTCAAGATTTTCAAGTCATTATTTTCGAAATTACGAAGAAATGATAAAATCTCGATTTGACAAAATCGTATATTTGCCGTTTTTTTCTTATTTTTTCCTAGTTTACCTTAAGCATTAAAAAAACTATTGATAATATCGAAAAAT
Source organism: Pemphigus obesinymphae (assembly GCA_025469235.1). Lineage (NCBI taxonomy): Eukaryota > Metazoa > Arthropoda > Insecta > Hemiptera > Aphididae > Pemphigus > Pemphigus obesinymphae. Next base: position 55,455 of record JAIPRL010001928.1, read on the forward strand.
GACCTTTTAAAAATACTAATTAAATATTATTTGCTACCGGGAACCAAGTAAACTTGTAAAATTCGGAGCACTCCTTCTGGTAGAAAAAGTATTTAAAGAAAAAAATAATAAATAAAAATAAACATCATTGTAAAACCACTAGCTCCCTCGCTAAGCTCAGAATGTAAAAGAAATATATATGTATATTAATACGAAAATAAGTTTTATTGATAGAATTTTTTCATATCATATCAAATATTATACTTACAATACTATAGTTAATGCTAAATATATACTTTAATAATTAGTTAATATACTGGTATCGTATAACATATATTTTACCCTCGTAAACCTCTATACTAATTTTATCGAATAGAACATTTTCAAACTAAAAGTTTTATTGATATCATTTTCTTCTATATAATTTAAGTAAAATTAAGTACATTTTATTATTTTATATATTAACAAGTTACTGAATTTTTGTATATAATAAATATACAGTAGAAATAAATAACATCGGTAAATAATAACACAAGGTAATTCTTAAAACGATCATTATTTGGAAAATATTTATATTTTAGAAAATTGTAAAATTGTATTTTTAAAAAACTTTTAATTAATATTACTATATACTTATGAATATGTTAAAAGTCTTATAGTTTTCAACGTTAACTATAAACATTTGATTTTTAATTGATAATTCTTATTTTTTAATTTCAAAAACATATTCAGATATTTAAAAATTAATTTTAGCGTTTATCACATTTAGTTAGATGGTTATATATATATATATTATATATATGTGTGTATTTAAATAATACATTTAAGCACTCACCATTATAATTGGATTGATAACTTAAATCTAGAATAATATGGATGAGATTAAAACTTGTAGCACTATAGAAACATTTTGAAAACACAAATATATAATTATAAAAACATATATTATACACGATATTATTGCAATATTATAATAAAAATATTCGAATAAATCAAATTCTATTAAAATGTTTTATTGCGAAATGGACGTGATGGTCGAATATGTAATAAAAATGAACTACTGCGGTTAATATAGTTTTCGGTCGGCGACGATTCAAAAAGGATTCTCTGATGGTGTGTCTATCGCGATTGTGGTATAATGCAATTACCTTGTCGATGTAGTGGTGGAAGACAGGAGGTCCGATAGGTTAATTGGCGGGAAGGAAGAAGGAAAAATAAATTCGTATATACCTATATATGCCTGTAAGGACTAATAACAAGAGAGACAGTTTTGAAAGATTTCCCAATCTTGTTGATTTTTTTCCTGTACGTGTCAATTATGTGTTGAACCGTTTGTAAGGAGTTCAATATATAGGAAGTTTTCAAGCAATTTCAAGAAAAAATTAACGTTTAATGTTTATTAAATAAATAATTATAAATATAATTTGTAGATTCTGAGCGCATCGATATTACTATGATGTTTATTTTTGTAAATTTTTTTCTGTGTGAAAAATTTTCGACCAGATGGAGTCGAGGAAAAGAAACTTAGACGTTTATATAATATCGACAGAAAATCGGTTTTCGGCGGTACTTCATACATCGTATGTTTTTTATTTTTCCTGTAATTTCTTTACATACTCACATACTATATATATATATATATATTTATACTATACATAACTATACCTAACTAAGAAAAATTACCTTCTATTTGTGTGTATGACTTATATATACTGTATAAGTACATACACATTGAATATAGGTAAAGTATAGTGTTTTTTATGGTAAATTCAGTCTAGTCAAGATCTAGTTAAGGTTTTCATTGTTACCTATTTTTTTTCTTAATAATACCGAACTTCCTCAGAATCGTTTCTTTTTCAATCGAATGCAATGATTTTATAATGGATTGCTTTAAAATTCAATGTACACACTACCAGTATCCTATCCGCCCCTCGAAATACCCTCACCTCTACTGACTGGCTTTTTTATTTTTGTTGTTTTTTTAATATTTATTATACTGTATAACATTCACAGTATTTTATCATTTTTATTGACTTGAAAATATAGTAAAAAACACAAAAAAATAAAATAAATGACTAAGAACAATACTATCCATTGCCGTTTATCAAAATGTATATAGATACAGTTTATACGTTTACGAGTTGTCGTTAAAAATATACGGTTACATTTTTAACGAAACCGAGAATCTATTGATTTTACAATAATGTTTATTTGACTTTCTCGAAGCATTTGTATAGGATTCGAATTTAAATGCAAAACAAAAAAAAAAAATGGAATTGTATGTTCAAAATCATGTTTCCCCAAAAATAAAAATCCAATAGTAATCCATTAAAAATATATTAAATTATTATAATGTTCTGTGTCATCTAAATATATTTTTGAAAACATATTTAAAGCATAAGTCAAATTTTTAATTTTTTTTTACTAAATAAGGGATTACTATTTCACTAGGTTGGATTACAAATTGCGTAATACCTTTTTTGATAGATTTCACCAAAACTAATCATGTGGTTTGGTGTTAATAAATTAAAAATTTTTAAATATAATTTTAAAATGTATCTACATTTCACTGCCTTTAGTTTTCCATCAAAAATATTCTAGATATTTAACGGACTGATTTCTACTAAACATTATTTCAAAGTTCATTAATTTGGCAACAAAAATTACTAAATTTAGAATAATTAACATAATTATTACCAGATTTATGATTTTTACTCATATATTGAAATTAAAATAATGTGACTCTTTGAAAAAATATTTTTATCTTTGATCATTTTTTTGGGTACAAGGTAGAGAAGGGGTTTTAGGCAAAATAGTTGATTTAATGGGAAATTCATTCTAGTTGGTACTTTAAATTGTTATTTTTTTTATAGAGTATGAAGTATTTTATAAATATTGAGGGAACGTACAAAATAACAACATATAATTGCCTACAATTTTATTTCATAAGGTTTATTTGATTATTAGTTAGAAAAAATTTAATTCAATTTAAAAAATATATTAATACAAATTATAACAAGTCCAGCACAAAACAATTTTTATCGATAGAAATGAATTATCTTTGCTTTCAAAATTAAAGTAAAATAATAATATATTATCGTGTCTGAGGATCCCTTGGAATAATGGTCTAATTTGCACATATATCTGAACAGTTTTTTTTAAATATTGTTTTTATTAATTAAATCATTAAAAATTAATATGTAAAAACCAGTAGGTGAACACGAGGTAGGTACTAGATAATGTTGTTATATAACATTTGTTTTTATTTCTTACGGTAAAGATAAATAAAAGTTAATATTAATAATGAGTAGGTGTAGGGGTGATAAATGTTAACGATATGATTAACTAGTTATAGTTAAGTTAATTAGAACAGATATTTTTAAATAGTTAATAACTAAAAGTTAATTAATTAATGATTTAGCAAATTAAAGTTAAAAGATATTTTTTGTTTAGAGTTAGTTGTAAGCAAATTAGATACCTAGAAACCTAAAATAATAAGATTGATAATAAGTTTAACTTTTTGTGTATTTTTTTATTTATATTTAAGGGAAAATTCTTATTTGTATCTAAAACACTTTGTTTTTGAAATAAAAAAAATTAATTAGTTATTGTACCTATAGATTTTCTAACTAGAAGTTTGATATATTTTCAGCGCACTGAATAAACTACTTATATTATAAGATTATAATAGCTTAGCTTTAAATTATTAACTACTTAATTAATGTCCATTTTCCATCCTTGCTAATAAGCAATGCTAATGCAAATTTTTTTTGGAAATATTTTTTCAATGAACTCGCATCAGTAGTTAATAAACTGATTATTTTTTTTCATGACTTTAACTTGCGAAATTGCAATTAACTTGTTTATGAAAAATTTCCCAATTATATTATTCCCAAAAATAATAATTTACTAAAAAAAAAAAAAAAAATCGAGATTATCAATAAAATTATTTCACAAAAATAATATTTAAAAATAACGATTTCTCTAACTTAAATTTTGTCGAAACATTTTCGTAGAAAATTTAATAAGCAGAACTAATAACTCAGAATATTATAATTTGGGAAATTCGTCTCCCAACGAATACAATATCATAGATAATAATATTATATTAATAATAAAAATAAAAATACTTTATTACTAATATTATCAGTATAAGATTGATGTATTATTATATCGGCACTAATTGATTGTGGGATTATTTGGATTAAAAATCAAGAAGAGAAACAATGTACCTACTATATGGCTTTGTTATATTGTTTTTAATCTATTTTTAATAGATTTAAATAATTTATTCAATTTATAAAAATAATTGGATAATAATATATACCTAAGTATAATTATTTTGTGTAGGCTAAATTGTTCAGGAATATATAAAAAATTTTTTATTTCCAACATTTTTTTTTTTAAATAATTAATTATTCAATAAATAATATTTTTGGATTTAATTTTGTCTGTATTCGTATCGTATAAAAAGTAATTTATATTGGATACACCATTATTTTGGCTCGATTTCAGTGACTAAAAAGTTGTTATGTGTTTGCACTTTTAGGAAATTATTATTTCATATTGTTCAATATTTACATAAATACATATATAAAAGAGGCGGAAAATGATAAATTTAGAATTAATTAATATTTATTGAATACTATAAAGTTTTAGTATTTTAGTATAATTAATATTCAGTTAAAATGTGTCAAGTATAATATAATTTATAAGTGCAACATTATTAAATTATATATAATTTATTATGATGATACAGTAATTATAATAATTTAAGAACATTAAGTTTGCATTTTTATCTTATTTTTTTTCGAAAATAAATATGGAATATGCACTTTGAGTTTTACAAATAAAATTACATTTTCTTAAATTTTTTCCGTATTTTTAAATTTTTTTATTTTGATGTTTTGTAACATATTCACTTTACAACATGGGGGAAAATTAAAAAAATTAAATTTAATAAATTTCAGCTCCAATTTACAATATCCATCATATACCTAACCTATGATTATATGAAAATTAGACATAGACTTAGTCTTTAATTATTAATTTGCGATTATTTCCTCCACCGAATCGTTTATCTGAAAAGTTAAATGTTATTGTAAAATCAAAAGAATCTGAAAATAAACAATATTAATTGTTTTGATCCCATTTGTTTTTAAAAAAATTAAGTGGAGTGATTAGAAGGAAGTATCCATTAAACACGTTAACCACATTTTCAAGTGGTTTTATGGATCCTTAAATTATAGCTTTCGAACAAAATGAAGGACCATATATATATTATAGGGTTCGTTACAAATTTCATTTTATTTTGTTATATTAAAAAATAATATTCATTATTATTTAAATATATTTCACTGTCAATCTTTACGGAAATGTATGAATCACATAACCTATATAGTATTAAGGACAAACCGGAAATCAGAATATTGTATTCTATAGCTATAAATATTGTGATTGTCAAGTTCCTAAACAACATAAGTTATGAATTCAAAATTCAAAAAAGTCACTGGGACTTATTTAATGTTTTCTAGAACAAAAAAAAAAAAAAAACGATTTTGACATGTAAATTATGTTCAAATTAGCATATACTTTCCGTTTTTGAAATTCGTGTTTAATTAATTATTTTTGAAGGTGCTAATTAATGTGTTTCCATTATCAGTATTTTGTTTATAATCAGCTATTGATTACGACGACATCACATTGTAAATCTACGTTAAGATTTATTCACACAAGAGTATTTAACATTTAACTCTAAAAGTTTAATTATTTAAACTTTTTACTATGTTAACTAATGGTTTTTTTTATCAGTAGGTATATAGTTTATAGTATTTATCATTAGCCGAAATTAATAAGGTTCTATTTCAGAATTTTTAAATTTTTTAAAAGAGCATTTTTCAGCTTCAATAATTGATACAATAATTCATTTTAGAACATTTTGATTTTCTAATAACACTTTCAATAGGTAGTAATGCTATTTATATACAATTTGTAAATGATAGTCCACATACAAATTAAATAGTACAAATAAAAAGTACTTCTTCAAAAATTGATCATTTAGAACATTTTTACTTACAGTCCAACATCTGTCATAAGCATGATTGGTAAACGCTGTCACTGTACATGTTAAAATCTCTAATGTAAATCCCCTTCATACTGTGTGACTGGGCACGGTGTACATTTTTTCACGGTTATCAAATATTTTTTGAAGTAGAAGATCTGAAAAGCAGAATTGTTTTACCGTCATCGATTAAATTATTATTATAAAAATTATACGAACCCTATAATGAAAATGTAGTATTGTAAGGATGTACTAAATATACCGAAACAACGATTTCTAAATAGATAAAATTGAAAATAAGTTGTTAATAAAATCCAGTAATAATATTATTGTCAACTGTAAAAAATGAAAGTTATAATATTGAAAATATTTAGACCCCATGCAAGTATTATTCATGATGTTCAGAAATGGTACGCGTGACGACGGGTAGTGTCTGCAATTTTGACGATTACGTTTTGTATTATGTATTGATGATTGATATTATCCGGCAAATTAAAGATTTTTTTTTTTTTTTTACTTACTTATACGGAATAACAATAATTGATATTGTCAGATTTATAATCTCCCCATTAACTGTAGTATCGAATTTTAAACATGGACGAATAGGCGGTCACAATGCAGAGGAAAAAAACTCTGAACTTCATATACAAACCAAATATCTGAATTCTATTTTTTATTACTTATATAGGACCGACCCGTAAAGGTGGACATGGGGGTAATATAATCCTCCGTCTGCGAACATGGCGAATATTGACGGCGATTTTGACGTTGTTGTCAGCAATGTATTTATTATTCATGTTTTGTATTTCATGTTATTTACATTTTGTGTGGTTATTTATGTTTTCATGTAAGTATTTCATCGACATTTAATCTGTTAGCATCCCTCCTCCCATTCTTAAATATATTTTCAGGATGGCTCTGTACTTATAATTATATACATGGATTTGAAACAAAAACTTTGTATTATCATTTTTTTTTATAACTTGGTTAATTAAATTTAATAGAACAAAATAAAGAAGAAACTCATAGTTAATGATTAAGTATTCTTTTCAATGACTCAGTTAATTTGTTATTTTTTTTCTTCTTTACGAGTCTAAATAAAATTTGAGATATATAATATAGTTAAGTATATAATTTTTTTTACATCAAATTTGTATATACTTTATTACTAATAAACAAATAATTAAAGTTATCACTATGAACAATATACATATGTACTAACTATCGCCTATCCGTGTGAAATATTTAGGTGGCAATATTTATAATATTGCATTAATTAAAAGATTTTTTTTATATCTTATTTACTTAATAATTAATAATTTTATTTATTCATTTTAAATATTTCTTTATAATATTATGTTATGACTTATATTTACAAATTTTAATATAGGGGAAATTATGTAATTATCGAGAGAAAAATTACTTAAATAGTTAAAAAATAATTGGAAAATATCAAAATACAAAATACTAGGAAAGTTTTTTTATTTGCACTCACTAAATTAAATTAATTACAAATATTTTACTGTGTTAAAATTAGGCAATTTAAATGTTTAGTATATCAGTTATTAGTACAAAATAAATTATAATCATGACATTTAAAATTTTTTATTTTTATGGTACCTTTTATATTTTTAATCAGATTTTAGGTTTCCATTTCTATTAGTCATTAACTTAACTTAAAAATTCATGTTTAATAATACATTTAGTAAGAAAAAAATATTGTTCTTAAATTATATTAAACAATTTAACTGTTATATTGGAAAGTGAAATTAAATAAAACCATGCATGTATGGCAATCATACTGTAAAAAATAATAATAAACTCATTATATCATTATTCGATAAACGTAAATGACAAAAGTCTTAATTATACTCAATTCCAGTCATAATAAATTATTGTCAATATGCCATCAGAAATAATCGTAAATAATTAAAGTATTGGTTTTCTGTGATAATTGATATGGAATTATCTGTACAGTATAGAATGGCGATATTTATAATAATACGAAATTATTTTTTAGTTTTAGCGTAAATAATTTTTTATTCGAAAATTAGGACAGAGTCATAAACGAGTTCATATTCAAATATCAATACTTTTAAACAATTTGAAAGTTTATATTGATTGAAAGTTATTCTAATTCCCCGTGAAACAAATTTGACACCGATAGAGCCAATGAATTATTTACAAACGAAATAAATATATTTACAAAAAATTACAAATAACTTGCAAATGAGAGGGAGGATAAAATGGAATGAAAAATCATTTCATCCATAGGATTTCAGTTTTAACCCAGTCCGTGGAATAAACGAGAATTAAAAAAAATAATAAATATTTATTTTCTTTGGATAATTTATAGAATTTATTTTTTAGTATTTTTTACCGATTTCCTTTTTTGTTAATATGATTAACATTAAATGATGATATATATATCATATAATATAAGTATTGTTTGTATTCGATTTACTACACATATATACTTGTAACCATTATACAATTATTTAATTATATTTAATGGTTCGGAAACAATGTATCTATAAGCGATCTAAGTGAAAGTTAAATAGTTTCGTGTGCTTACACCATATATGTATAATTGTCATGTCTAATATTATCATTATATTACAATTATAATTTTTTAATTTTATGGATGACCAGTGACAGATGTTATTTACAATATTATTATCATTATATTATATTCTATGTTATGTATATCGTTCAACATATATTAGAATTGTCATTTTTTTTCATAGAATTTACGACAGAAGTCGATGGGTATTTTTTCAGTTCCAATTTATTTCGATTGTCGTGAGAACTGCTATTACTAACCACCGTAACAAAAAAAAAAAAAAAAACCCACAAAACGTCTACGTTATAGATAATACCCGCCTACATTATTATAATATTTTGTGGCTTGATAATATAATCGGTTTTTTTTATTTATTATCATATATTTTATAAACGTTTTAATAATGTATATTTTGTATTTCATTTTGAAAATTACTGTGATTTTTTTATGATAATGTTAGGGATTATCAGTTAACAAGTTTTACAATAAATTTCGTTTTGGTTATTTATCAAAGTTTTTTCCTTTTTTTGTAAGATAAACTTAAAATTATTGTTTAGACAATTTTTAATATTTGTATAAAGGATTTCATTACCTATTATTGTTGTAGCCTTTAGGTACATTATGTACTTTATGTGTTATAAGTATTATGTTAAAATGTAAATTTAATGGATACCTATTCAACAAATTTTAACAGTAAAGAATTGATAAATTTAAAGTTGATAAATTGATAAATATCTTCAAAAACAACTAAGTATTTAATTATATATAATATATATATAAGTATTATACATTATAAATTATCATTGAATATAATTTTATCATCTATTTGGAGATACCCCATTTATTATCGCCATCAATTTGGAGAAAAATAACATATTGTTGACATGTTATATACCTGTAACAAACAAACGCTATATAGAACTTAAATTTCAAAGGAGTTTTAGCTAAATTTAGAATTAAACCCCTATTACTAAGTCTAAATAGAAGAAAAACTTTTGTTATAAAGTTCTACTAAATTGAAATTTTAGACAAAATTTCACTTCATTGTTAGATGACATTTAACAAAAAATATTAAATAAGTGAGGGAAAATATTCCATTCTTAAAATTTGGTAACATTATGTGTTAAAGGTGTATTATGTGTTAATTTAAACGCCACATTCTAATTTCTACAATGCTAATTTTATCTAATACTAAAGTTTAGGAAATCTTTTTATTAATGTTGTAGTGTCCAAAAAAAAAAAACTGCAAGAAAAATGTATTGGTAAAATGCACCGAGCTCACATCTCTAATTATAAATATTCAGCACTTCATGTTACTAGTTAGTTAAATTGCAAAATTTTACAAATGGGCAACTGAAACCCCGTTCAAAATAAACACAAACAAAAAATGTCAAGTATAGTTGCAGATAATTCATGATGATTAAAAAACTTTATGTCAGGAAAGCCATTCTGCGAGCTTACTAAATTTCCGATTTCTAAAAGTATTTTAAACAATATCCTAAAAATATTATAAAACAAAATGTATAATATCTATATCCCTAGTATATTATATAATACATGTTGTGTTGTTTGTATACAACGTTCAAAATTATATTATTAAAATAACGTCCATTAAAAACCATAATGATTTATGAAAATATAAGATTGATGGAATTTGAGCTGTTCATTCATCTCCACATAGGGATCATCCTTGATGGTATACGCATTATATATTTGATTTATAGACAATTGTGTGTTCATCGAATACAAAAGCAATCGAAATACGATTGCAACATCGACGATACTCATAATATTATGATCATAAGAAAAATGCACGTATTCGTCGTTAAAAATATGTTTACATACGAGGAAAATTAAAAGGAAAGGGTTTACAAATATATTTATATACGTGAAAAATAGATTAATGAAATAAGAATGATCAGTAGTTCTCGGAAATGTATGCATTTAGGATATTGATCTTACATTTTAACATTGATTAAATAAGTATGCTTTTATGCGAAGAAAAATTACCAAATATACACGAAAAATATGCTTTAAAAATCATAAAATGTTGAAAAAATATATAAAAATAAGTTTTAGTTTAGTTAACTAAATACCAAAGAATACAATAAAAATAAAAATATTACATTTTACGTAAACTATTATAATTAGCATTTAGTATACCTATAGCAAAATGTGCATTATGTAATTATACAAATATAGGTACCTATATAATTTCTAAAATAATAAATATTTAGTGTACATTTCAAGTCATTAGCTTGATATTTTTTCGATTTTGGTCATTTACAGTAGTACTGATTTACCATTCATTAATTATTCTAGAGAATATTTCTTAATGACATTGATGCCTGTAAAAAAAAGTTTTTTTTAAATTTGACCTTTAATAGGGAAAGAGGTGAGAGTGCTTAAATTTTTGTTTAACGCCCAGTCCATATAACTGGTCGTAGAAAGCTGACATTTTCAGAGAATATTCCTTTTTACATAGATCCCTGCTAAGAAATAATTTTTAGGGGAAATTTTTCACGGATGAAGTTGGATAACTCGGCTTGTATTTTTATATTTGTATTTGCATTGAACGTAGTAAATATATACCCTACGGTTAATTTATATTGTAATTTCAATATATACACATTATTACCTATTTCATACAATAATTATTATTATTCTATAAAATGTCAATTATTTTGTATCACTGATAAATGTATAAAAACTTTATTCAATTATTCAATCTAAAAATACAATTTTTATTTTAATAACCTAGATAAACCATTTTTGTCTTTTACCAATCCCCTCGAATTAAAAATTCCACACCATTTTATAACAAATAAATATTGTGTAGAACATGAATATAACCTATAAGTTACATATTATTTAAATATATTTATTTTCACAATATTCAAAAAATAATTTAACAGTATGTTTTAAAATTATTTTTCAATTAAAAATTTTTTTAAATACGAATATAACATATATCAGAAGAATTTTAATATATATTTTCATCATATTGTTTAAAATATAATATCACAAAATATTTAAATTATAATGTATAAAATAATGTAATTATAAAAATGTATAATGTAAAAAATAAATTAATAGTGATTTGTGTACTCTGGTTACTCATTTACTCTGATTCGCATACCCGGAGAAAAAATGCTAAAACAAAACTGGTTATAAGTTTATTGTTAAACATGTCAAAAATGATTGAAATAGATAATGATAAACTTAATAGTAACGATAAACGACATTTCAACAAAACACTACGATAAACGGAAACAATTTGATAATATTTAAATTGTCATAACGTAAAACACCGAATAAATGTTAATGTTAAAATTGAAATAACGTAAAATACTAAAATTTATTAAGATATTTTGGATAAAATAAATTTAATAACTTCATCGTCATCATCACTTTCGCCAGAAAAAAAAAATGTATGACAACATTTTTTTTATTATTCATATTTCATATATATTGAATATGAAATGTAATAATCATGATTTAATGTATAAAAATTATATATTACAGTTAATAATGTTTACAAATGTCTTATATTGCATTTTTTTCATAAACCGTCAATGTTTGTTAACGATTGTTATCAATTATCATGATAATGTTAAAGCGCACGGTCTCGGAGTGTTCGTGCAATTATCAATGCACTGAGTGTAAATAACTGCAGATGCAATGCAGTAATGTGGAACAGGAATATATATATATATATATAGTATAGTTATTTGGTGTATTATTGGTAGAACATAAAAATGTGCACTAATACCGCTCGTGCAGTTAGGTCCACCTAACTACGCTATAGTATATATATATACTAATACGCTATTGTTCATGTTCCATATTTTTTTAAATGAAGTATACTTTTTGTTTGTGCTTACTTTATTTTTTAATTGCGGAAAACATTTTAAATTAATATTTATAAGTACCTATAGGTTATTACTTATTGTACAAGAATATTATAATGTTATAATAGTATCGTTATTGTAACATATTAGGTACTTGTATTGATAACCGATGCGGTTATCATTTTCATTTTCATTTTGGGAATCACATTGAATTTTAAATATTTATTATTTGTTGAAAATTGGAGGACATAGTAATGTTAATAATAAATATTATTATCAGAATATTTGTTTTTTAATAATTTTGAATTTTTCTTTTTCAACATCATTTTTTTCTACGTATCCTAAGTATATACGAATGGGTAAAACATATACTTACAATCTACATAATATATAGGTGCTTGGTGCCCCTGGTATCGTTTATTACTCTAAAAAAAAGTTATAAAATAAACTATAACATTTTATTTAACTTTCACATTCACATATAAATTTGACGAACGAAACATAATTATATATAAATCTATGTCAATATCTAAAATGATCAGTCATTATTTTCACCAAAATACCTATTTTTATACTATTTTAGAACTATTAAATGCAATTGGAACAAATGCACATTTTTTTCTTTAAACTATTAACCCAGGCATCGAAATCGATCATGTTTGTAAAAGTATCTTCAGTATGTGTTAATAAGAAAGATTTACATAATAGGTATATTGTTTAAGCTACATTATAAAAGAAACGATAAAAAAAAAACATTTACCAACAGATTATAAACAAAGTTACGGGATATTAACAAAATATCAACATTGACCGATTAATCGACTTTAAATTCTGTACAAAACTTGGCAACAAGTCTATGTACAGATCAACAGGTTAATTAAAGTACATTTTTAATTCTAAGAACTATCTTATGTGAACGTCACACACCCGATTTTCGACGAATTTATATACTCGATTTTTCAAAAACTCAAGAAAAATAAAAATTTAACATTTTAAAAATATTTAAATATATTTTGAAAGTAATTTTAAAATAGTTCTTTGTTACTGATTTTTTAAATTATTGTGTAGTCACAATATTTGTTTAAGATAGGTAATATGTATTATGTGAACATAAAACATCTGTGTTATAACCAAAATAAAAACATAAAATTTTATTATTATATAGTAGAGAAACTAATCAATGATGTAGTGTTTTTATTTTTTTATAATGTCTAGAAAATACATAAAACCACGAAATTTTAATAGTTTATTACTTAATTCAAAATAAATTTATAAGAAATAAAATAAAAACCATACATAAAAGATGTAGTTCTCCATTATGCGGTGTAGGCACACATTTGGCGATCATTTTAATAGCCATGGTGTTTTATGTTCGCGTGAAATTAGTTTTTATTTTTTAATTAGGAGTGAGATGTAGAACATCCTCTTAAATTATGTATCAAGTTAGATTATTAGTTCCATTTTTTTTTTTTAATAAGTTAATTTTAAATTTTAACTAAATACTTCTGAGAAATATAATTTTTATCGATTATAAAATATATAAATTATATATAAATATATAAATATATAATTATTAATTATCGTCAGATATTATTTTTATAAATATATTGATTCGAGTTATCGTACAACAAATAACAATAACTGTTTTCAGAAATATCTAAGGTAGTTAATGGAAATCGTCACTTGAATTCTGATCGAAAGTAAAAAAATCTATAAATATTCGAAAATAATTTATTTTACTCAAACCATTAATAATTGTTATCATATTTTTAACCAAAATAAATTTCATTAAATGATATACACATAAAATTAAATATATTCAACCATTTTTGACAGAGTTTTAACATGGACATTTTGGTCCTCAAATTTTTTCAAATCTATAAGCCGGAAGTAGTTACGTAACCAGAAGAACGGCTAGAAGGGCTGTGCCACGAATTAAGATAGTATGGATGTCCATCGGAGTATAATTATGTGATTCCAAACTGACTCCTCACAATCACCAGTTGGAAACGTTCAACTAGCGATCCAGTGGCAAAACTTCTACATGTCTAGTGTGACCATATTCAATAAAAACTATTAT